>OU015501.1:107376484-107501484 GCA_907164885.2 Dolomedes plantarius
TAAATTGATTTGAGTACCAATTCACTACTTTATCTTCAGTGACGATAAACAATGAAAAAAAAATTATGCAGTTGTTCAATCAAGCGACTTATTCTCTGTGCAACTAGCCCAGTACGTAAAATCGTTCAGACATAACAAAATAATGAATTTAAACAAAAGACTTAAAGTGGTTCTGTTTGTTTACATTACTTTTTGCATACTGTAAAAATATGACTATTTTACAAACGTTTTGAATTTATAAATGGTTTATTTATTTTTGAAAAGATTTATTTATTTTCGTTGAAGGATGGAAAATATTTTTTAATTAGTTGAAAATAGCAATTTTAAAGATATTGTAAAGCCTTTTTAACCATGATTTGGAGTTTTATGTGCAATCTAAATCATTTTCTGAGATGAGGGGGGAAAAATTCGTTGTTTAGATATGTAAATCCAGAGTATATGAAGTCACCTTTTACTATGCAGTTCCATATTAATGATGCGACAAAAGCAAGCTTAATCATACTTTTTATTCCAATGTTTGCTTCTAATTGATGACGATTCCAAGTCCGGAGTTTTCCTTTTAACCGCTCAGTTCAGATACTTTTTTTTATTTTGGCGTCATGGTTTTTTCTAGGTTTTACGGTGATTTATGCTTCATCATTTCACAGAACTACATGTAATAGTCTTTTTTTTCCCTTCTTTTTTTTAACTCCTTTTTTGTTTCGAGTACGAGGGAGAGTTTAGGATAATACTTCATTTTCACTCTCTGTTGTCAATTTCAGTCTTTTTCTAATCTTAACAAGATAACTCAAGTAAGGAAGTACAGAAAAAGAAAATTAGAGACTTTTTTTCTCTTTTAGAAATATATGCAGGAATTAATGAAGGGAGAAATTATGCTAAATTTATGAGACTAGGAATGAATGGGATCTGACCTCACACTAAATATTTAATGTTATTCTCTTTCGTATTATAGTAAACTACGAAACGAAAGAAAAAGGAAAAGCTAAGCCTTCATTCTAGGGTGTGTTTATCATTCACAAGCCTATACACGTGGTCTAATTTAAATCGCTCATTCTGGACCGAAAAAAATAATAAACAATTCTTTAAATATTTATGAAAATATACTGAAAGGTATTTGTCATGTGGTAAATGTATCACGAAGTATTGATTTTAATTTTTTATGGCAGTCAAATTTATAAAATTAGATTAAAGTTCCTTTTCACTTACCTTAAATTTCTGGGAAAAGTCATGCAATTATATTAAGTGAATGATTAAACGTCTTAATAATTAAATGTCCAACTTAACTTTAACATATTGTAATCTGAGAAATTTAAATATTAATTGAAATTGCGTGAAGAAATATTCACTTACCTCCGTGTGACTTCATCCATGGATAAAGAGGTTTCGTCTGAGCTGTAACCGGGGGGCTACTTAATACTGAAGTCTCTACTGCTCTCGTGGTCTCTGGAGTTGCTGAAGGAGGGACAGCTTCGTACGAATTTGTCGCGGGTGGAGTGTATGAAGGGGTCTCTATCTTATAATCTCCCGAGTCGATCGCAGCATCTGTGCTGTATATGCCTAAAGCAGACTGATGGGTGTAAAAGCTTTGATTGATGTCGTAAGCCTGGTGGGTTAAGGCAGTATTGTGCGCAACGTGGCCATACCGGGGTGTACCCGAGCAGCATAAGTCATAAGGTGGGGTCTTGTCTGGTTGCGGGGGTGTTAAATTGCAAGGTACGTCGAAACGAACTGCTTGGTACGGCTGGTGGTACCTTTGGTACGGAGGAGTGTACTGATGTGTGCAGCTATCGTATTCCGCGTACTTAGTACCGTGCAGGTAAAATTGTGGGTCCTGTTCCGGGCCATTAGCGAAATTGCCTGCCACCGTGTTATAGCTCGAGGAAGAAGTCATATTGTCGGCTGAGGTGCGTAGATGATTTGTAATACGTCTGTTACTCGCGCGATCATCCTCGCCTACCCCCGGCATAATCATATTCAGTGAAAACAACACCACGTGACGCCCGCTGACCAATGGGAAGACGACGAGCCGGCGTGTCACTCAGGGGAAGACCACGCTTGTTTGCCAGTGACAGGATCAGATGGAAAAGCTGCGATTTTTCCCCAATCTCTTTTCTTTCGGGGGGACAACAATGATGCTTAAATGCCCCCCAACAAGAATCCTCCCCCTCGCTGATTCATACGCTTGGAGAGGTGTCGAAAGGGTTTCACTCCAGTGCCCATTTTGTTTTCGATCTCTTGTCTTTGATTATTTTCACCTGTGGGTGGTCCCATTCATTTTTTTGGAAGCATTTTTTCCCCCGTTTCTTCGTGGTTTTCTCAGACAAATTAGACGTTTCTTTTCGGTTGGCTCCGCTTTTTTTGTTCTCCAATTCCTGCTCTAATGAAAGGTTTGGTGAACCAGCCCTTCAGGTGATACGCCAAAATTTGCCCCTAGCACAAGTCACTCTTAATACTCTAGATTGAGAGAGAGAGAGAGGAAAAAAATTACTTTTTTATTGCTTTTTTAATGCACCTACCTCATGATAATGCGTTAAGTATTATTGAAGTACATACAACTTTTTTATTACTGTCTTATGAGGAGAAAAGTCATAAAAAGTAGTATGCTATGTATTTATGCTCTTATTTTATTTTATTCCTTGTCTTTCAGATATCAGTAATAAAATTCGATGAATATGCTCGAATTTAATAAGTTAAAAGAAAAACAGTTTAGGACGCCGTTGACCTAATAAATTAGTTTAAGAAAGAAATGAAAATAATATATATATATATATATATATATATATATATATATATATATATATATATATATATGTATATATATATATATATATATATATATATATATATATATATATATATATATATATATATATATATATATATATACATATATATATATATATATATATATATAGATATATATATATACATATATATATATATATATATATATATATATATATACATATATATATATATATATATATATATATATATATATATATATATATATATATATATATATATATATATATATATATATATATATATACATATATGTGTGTTTATTTAATAGATCATACTCATCAGAAACAATCCATTGGTTTTTAGACAGTATTGACACCGCTGATGAAGAAATGCTGTCAAAAACCTTATTCATACTTTTCTTTACATGTTGTTTGATCCTGGCTGCAAGTAGCTTTTGAGCTATTACTGGTTTTCTCTTTCATCTTATTCTTATTTATATATATATATATATATATATATATATATATATATATATATATATATATATATATATATATATATATATATGTGTGTGTGTGTGTGTGTGTGTGTGTGTGTGTATTCATTCTTGGGCCCGTATTCTTGGGATACGTGCTATCCCACCCCATAAGGAAAAGGTTAAATATTTCTTGACTTCAGTAATTTGGCTAAGGAAAATTTTGTCTAATTGGTTTATGAAGTACGTTATAGTTCCTTAATCATATAAATCCAGAGTGGGACGTATGAAATTAAGCGGCTCTCCTGATGGTATCATTTCATGTTCATATTTGAAAAGGTATTGGGTATTGGATGATTGAAAGTTAGCCTTATTACATATTCTTTTTAAAGATTAAAAGTTTAAAATTGGCTATAGACAATATTCCATACAATTTTGAGTGATGATGTGTATTAATACGGTGCATACATTTTAGTACCTTCTTCTTTAGGAGGGTTTTCAGAATATTCCCAATCCTTCAAATATGTAAATAAAATAAAATAACAAGAAATGTTACCGCATTCAATGATACTTATTGTAGGAGATTTTTCTCTAAAGAGAATATTATAAATATAACTAGATGAATTATTTACCATTTTGCCCAAAATGAGGGCTAATGAATACAACTAAAGTTTCAACTACTCATAAAATTATATATATACATACATTTACCTATATTGCTACACCATGGCTTCTGTGGACTATTTTATCATGGGGGCAATCGCTAGATGTACCAATATAGCTTTCAATGATATATACCTGTTTTGTTCAGATTATACCCAGCAGAATATATAAAAACTCATACACCTGTACCAGTTTTCATATATTCCACAGGGTATAGTTTTTCGAATAGTTTACTGATGTTGGTGATTTAACTCTAAATCGCATACTAAAGAGAAACAAAATCTCCTTTTTCATACATATGATGTTATCATAATTCAATAAAAATATTATAATTTCAAGATATTTTGTTATTTTTCTCTCACCACATTTTCAAAATAATACGATATATGTTTAAGCCGTGTATTTGAATAATTTTCATATCCACTGACCAACTTAAACTCCCTAGAAAGTGAAAAATAATAATATTTTCTCATTTTTCTTCCCAGTGTTATGACCTATGAGCAAAAATAATAACATGGTAATGCAAAATAAAGCTAAAAAAATAATGTCTTTAGTAAAGTCTAAGCAATGCCTCTTGATTTTATCTTTCTTTTAATACAATATACAATAAATTGAACTAACGATCCGAGTGTGACACATGTATTTATAAATTTTATTTCATGCTCCCTCATAGTAATGAAAATTATTTATTCATCCAAATTTTCCATTGACTGTCTGCAAACATTTAAATTCCACTTCGATTCGCGCTCTCCCAAATGCGAATTTAAAGCCGACGTCAACAAGATGTAGGGAAAAATCACGCCCTAGATACGGGAAAAACACTGATCGAGAGGGAAAAACATTCCTCTTTCTGCTCTCGAAGTATACCATTGCAGTGCCATTGATAAAAAAATATAGGACAGCTCAGCCCCGACTGCTTTCAAGGGGCTATATTTTTATCACCTGTGCTTTGGTCGAAGATGTTCTTTTTTGTTCGCTAAAGAGGCGAAAAAAAGCAAGCCGATTTCCGCTTGTTTACTGCAACTTAGCGCTTTTTAAAAAAACGTCTTTCAGTTTTTGTGTCGAAAGGGCGCTGGTACAATAGTACTGTCATCTCTTACTAGAGGTTCCATTTAACTCTTGGGTCGTCCTATTATCCAAGATGAACTCTGGAGGTACTTCCTGTAAGAGAACTTTTGCGAAGAAAGCTTTTTATTTGCGCCAGTGAAAGACTCGAAAAGAATTGTTTGTCCGTATTATAAATGACTGATGAAATGCTGCAAAATAAAATCAGAAGACAGCTACTTTATTTAAAGTTCTATTTTAAACATTTCTTGAAGCTCACTTTTAGTATTTGCTGCAAGTTTTCTCTTGTTTAATGAGTAGGAAGCTGTTTTCAGCACTGAGTGTATAATATAAAATCATGTTTGATGCAATGGAGCTAACTACTTTATTTCTCGCTGTTATACTTTAATGCAATTAAATTTTGAAGCTACATTTTCGAATATTTATATACTGTTTACGCATTTTTATTGCACTTTTATGGCTATATGTATGATAAAGAGAGGTGAAGGAATGTTGGGATTTTTGTCATATAAAATAAAGAGTTGTATTGAAAATGAAAAACGAAAACCACTGGAAAACATAGTTATGAATATTTACATACTCTGAATGACTTTTAGGGGATAAAATCCATTAATTAACTACTGAAAAAATTAATCAGTATATAAAAATAGAATTTTTCTTCTTTTCCATTAAAAGCAGTTCAAATTGAGTTAGCTCATATCAAGTTAAAACTAAGCTTTCATCCCGGTTTAAAAAAAAGAAAAATAAAGTTTCTCCCAGAATATTTTACGTTGGAGTTTGCTGAACGGGATATAAAATACAGTTCAACCTTTGAAAGCATGCGATATTCTGTGTTGTAAATATTATCGGTGTTAAAGTAGGCGAACCCTTTTATTTGAAAGGCTAACATTATCACCTCAAACGAGCTTGTTCTTGTATGCTCCAAAAAGCAATTTTTACAGTCTTACAATGTGAGTCAGTTGAACTTACAGTCTGTAAATCAACTTTATTAGAATGTGAATTTTTTTTTTTTTTTTTTTGACATGTTCCGACCTGTTATCAGTGTACCATACAATTGAAACCGTTCTTTTGTTCACCTGAATGAGCTGTGTATTTAAATAGAAACAATTTTTTATTTTGCATATATCACGTCGTACCACGAGAAAATCTTAAACTGTTGGAATGAGGAAATATGCAAGTATTTTGATGTCACAAATATACGGGACTGACAAAAGAAAACGGGACATGAAACGCATTTCATGTTTTCTCATCACATGAAATAGCACTGTATGCCACTGCATGAAGCTGCGTGAACGCAATTCTGATGCCACTGGTATTTTAATATTATGAAATCCATTGTATGTTACCTTACAATATATAATTATGTTCTTCTAATGGCAGTATAAAGTGGAAGAGAAATTGTATAACAGAAGGAAGTAACTAATTTTATTCATTAATTAACACCCTCTAGTCAAAGCAGTTTGCTAATGTCTCTATTTATATACCAGACGTAAGGTGTAACATCATTCATAATTTCTGGTTAATGAGTTAATTTTTAAAGTAACTTTATGTATAGGATTCATCAAAGCATTTTAAACTAAAATTATGTTGAATTATTTCAGGTGTGCATTGTATCTAGATTGGCTACTAGGTATGCCCTAATAGCGATTCCTTCTTGCATTCATAAATATATGTAATCTCAAACATACACGTATACAGACACACACACATTTGGGTATATATATATATATATATATATATATATATATATATATATATATATATATATATATAAATATATATATTGATTGTTCAGTTCTGCAATGTGCATCTATAAATAATGACGATTTTATATTACCTTTTTGTTTTATTTCACGATAACTTATAATGCTTTTCTAAAACTATTGTAAATTTTAGTACATATATATTTGTACAATACGTTTATATACGTCTTGTATTTTACTGAATACAAAAAATACAACTGTTAATAAGCAACATGCATACGTGTGTTCGTGCATGAAATATATAAAAATAACGACATAAAGAACTGGAAATTCGCTCCAGGAAAAACATTTCTGTCTTTCAGGGTTAGTAGAGGGTTGGACTGTTTTCTTCAAATTTTTTCTTACCCCTCTCCTCTCCTTCTTCATCACTTGAAGAGCATTCAAGTGCGTAAGATGTGGGGTGGGACCAGACTTGAGTCTGAATAAGTAGGTGTTAGGTCCACACCTGGCCAATGAAATGACTACGAAACGGCGCAGCCTTCTTGCCTAACTGTACTTAATGCTGGCCATAATCATCCGGTATTTCAATCTTAACTTAATTACTTTTTTTTTCGTGGATCATTATTCTTTTCTAATTTTTCCTTTAAATCTTTTCACCTTGTAACTCTAAATATTTTCTTTTATGGTTAACTTCTTTGTTTTGCTTTAACTTTAGAGTAACTATTTTTTTAAATTGCGTTATTTTTACCTTAATATTTTAATTCATTACTTAAGGTGACTTCCTACATTGAAAATGTCATTTTTTGACTATTTTGGTCAATTTCATTTTTTGCAAGAATCGTGTAATTCAATTTTTTTATCTTTTCAAAACTGTTTTGATTTTCATATTACATCAATTAGAAGCAGAGTTATAGCTATTTAAAAAAAACATCATCTGCTACAAAATTGAAGTGCCAAACAACTTTAAATTCGTTTTTCCCAGAATTATGTTTTTTAGCACAAATCTCTACGATTATCGTGATATCTCACACAATAATGTATATAATTTGATAAAATTTTCAGGAAATGTTTTAGATGCTATTGTTAATGAAATGACGAACAATAATTGGTGTATAATAAATAGTTTTTATTTGGGGCTGTTTTTATAAGGAAAGGAATGACGAATCGGGGAAAATTTTCATATTGGAACATAAAATTGCTTGTATTATTTTTGCATTTTAAAATTTCTTTTAGATTATAGGTCATTTGTAAGATAACTGTCATAATTATCACGTGTGAGAAGGAAATTAAAATAGTAGCATTAGGATTTTGTGCAGAATGATAGGCGTTTTAGCTAAATTTCATTAAAAATTACTTCAAATTGACCAATTTTTAAAAAAGTATGCTATTTACAAGTAAGTTTTTGTTCCTTTTTTAAAATTTTTAAGTGCTATTTTACCATAAAAGACCAAAAAATCCTTTAAAAACTATCTTTTTTAAAAAATTGATTCCGAACGTAGACAGTCACCTTAAAATTTTTAACAACTGCGCACTCCCACCTTGATTACATATAACTTGATTACTGGAGATAAAGTCTACACGACCTAGGTACTTCGCTTCTCAAACACAATTACGTCTGCCTGGTATTTCAAGAAAAGTATTTGCTGAGAGCTGGTGTTCGGTGAAAAGAGCATAACTGGTTCTAATTCGTATGTTTGAAAAGGGTTTGATTGCCATAGCTGAGATTTCAGAGAAAATAAAATTAATTTGCGATTGAAAAATATTAAGCAGTTGATTCTCCGAAAAATAAAGGAGTTTTATGGAGAGACAACAAATACCTCTAAATATATGTAAAAGAAAAACGATAGAGGAAAAAATGCTAACTCAAAGAGAATTAAATTTATTCCACCATGAGTCTCATACGGTATTTCTTTTGACTATTATTTATCTGTCGGCAAATGCGGGTATATATGTTTGATCTAGCACTTAAGCTTTTACTTGTATAGATTGATAGAACTATTCATCTGCCTACTTAAGCATAGAGAGAAACATATGTTTATATATAAATATATTACATCGTTTTATTGCATATGGTCTGTCGGTTATGTACTATATATTTAAACGTGTCAACTTTAACCAATGCAATATTTCCTCTGGTACAAGTTGTGTTTCTAATTATGATATTTTAAATACTTTTTATTTAAATTTTAAGTTGTGCCGATAAAACTACATTTAACACACAGAGTAAAATTATTTCACAAATGTTTGCAGTTCGTTTATTTTAAGAAGTGCTCTAGAGGTTCAATTTAAAAGCAATTTAGATTAATGCTGAGGGAAGCGATATTTGTTTTTCAACTCTCTTTTTGTTTTACATTCACATCTGAATGGTGATCGTATTAGGTAAGGAATTTGCAGACGCATGGAAAAGAAATTAAATTATTCTCACTTAAGAGTTTAATTTCTTCAACACTTCAGTTGGAACACAATGTTATTCCAAGGAGAGTTTCTTTTAAATTCTCGATTAAATGCTATCAGTAAATAAATAAAAAAAAAGCAGATTCTCAGAGAAGAGCTAATCAAATAGTTAATACATTTAGAAAGCGTTTGCAGTTTTTAATGTTATTTTCCAGAAGCATTTTAATTTATTCAAGTATCAAAACTTTGTGGAAAATTAAAAGTCAGTTGCTTCTTCAGCTAAAACTATAATGGATTTCTATGAACGCGAAAGGAGTTAGAAAAATAGAAGATAGTATTGAAATACTTTAAAATCAGAGAGATACGGAATACTTGCCTCTGTATGTTTTCTGGTGAATGGGCATGAAAAAGTGTAAAATAATTAATCACTTATGTTCGTAATTACATATTAGTTGTTCCGTTATCAGAACGTGGTCGATATACTGGAAGAAGTAGTTGTGTAAATCCCATATTATTAATTACTATTTGTCACAAAAATGTACTAGAAATTCCTAATTTTCTTTGAATAACTTTATTTTATAGTAAACATTGTTACTTAAATACTAATTTTATCTCAATGTAAATTTTGTGTGACAGTTTTCCTTTACAAAAATGTTACTTCTGATTTTACATCTGTTTTGTTCCGATTGTTGTGTTTTGGTGGTTAATTTTTACCATTCAGTATAAATAATGCGCATAATTTCCTAATTTTGCACTGTTTCATATCCATTCATTTGAAAACGTATAGAGGAAGGAATCAATGCCGTTTTGATTGGAAATATTTAAAAGACTCTACTTCAGGTTTATAAATTCTTTCACTGTCGAAACATTCTTTATAATTTTAGCCGACGAAGCAGTTGACTTTTAATTTCTTCAAAGTTTATATATACATATTTATTTACTCATTAATTAAATATTTTTTATGTTTATATGTAGGGCTTGATATAGAAATACACTTTTATCGCAATGTTTCACAGTGCGCATTTGCTTTAAGTTAATACTCAATTACATGAAATAAGAAATATTTCTATAAGGTTTCGCACCCGATAATGACGTCTTTATGAGAGAACGTTTACATAACTTTTATTTTAATTTTAAGTAACTGCCATGAATAAAACTAATCGCAATTTCTCATTATATAGCCAGCCTGCTTAATACTCCTTTCCCTTTTGATTTTTAATCTGTCAATAAAACGTATTATTTGTATTTTATTTTTTTCTACTTTGCTCTGTTTAAAGATTCACAGAATTTTAAAAAAGAATGAAATCAGGGAGTAAAACTAATTCACCACTCAAACAATATTTTTTTTTCCTTTTAGTTTTACCTTAGTTTGGGTTTTTGAGATTTTGTCCCCAAAACTTCCAACTGTGGATATATCTTCAAAATCCAATTATGAAAATTTCAAAAATACCTGTATTTCGTTTACTACAGCGATATTTGAATTTAAGAAGTTGTTAATTTAATTTTACATCTTATAAAACATCTTATAAAATATTTTTTTTCCTTTTAGTTTTACCTTAGTTTGGGTTTTTGAGATTTTGTCCCCAAAACTTCCAACTGTGGATATATCTTCAAAATCCAATTACGAAAATTTCAAAAATACCTGTATTTCGTTTACTACAGCGATATTTGAATTTAAGAAGTTGTTAATTTAATTTTACATCTTATAAAATAGCATAAATGTCATTTGCAAGCATAATCTAAAATTGAATGAAATAAAGCATTTTTTTCAGCGCATTTGTTCACGTCACCAAATATGGTACAATTATTCTTAAAAATACTTTCATATTGCTTCAGATTCACCTTCACCCTCTTATTTGCGTTTTATGATTGAAATAAATCACGCAAACATAAAATATTATAAATTTTCATGAGTATTTTTCTTATTTAAGGTATAGAGATGAAATTAATTTTTTTAGAATGCTCTAAATTTCAGAAAAAAAAAAAGAAATTGAAAATCTTCAAACTTGAAAGAAAATAAAAATCCTGTTGATTCAATAATAAATATACATCTGCAGAAATTGTTCTGTTTTCTTTGGCTTAAACTTATTTAAATATAGTTTCTTTGTTAGTGTAGATTTTTTTCATCCAATAAAAATAAAATAAATCTGCTGTGATATGAACAAAAACTACTGCACGTAAGGTGGAATTAATTTGTAAAGAAAATTTGCAATATTAAAGCAGCATACGCATCCTGGGAGAATTTCAGAAATATAGAGTCTAAGGAACTTTAAATTTTTCTTTAAGTTTTAACTTTAAATTTTTTCGTAATTTATAAGCCAAAATATGATGCTTTTCTTTTAAAATTTGAATTTTATAGAATTTAAATAACGTGAAATAAATCTTAAAAAAATTAAATAAATAAATAAATAAATTTTAAAAAATAATATCAATTACACTGACATCAAGAGCTAAAGTGGAAATTAAAAAAAAAAAAAATAAATAAAAAATGAGAGAGCTAGCAAAAGTTCTATTTCTGATAAATTCAGAGGAAAAAAAACTTTCAAAACAACAGAGACTGCCGAAAAAATATCATTTCCATATTCTGAACGATAAGACGACAATTCCAAATAAATTCTAACTACATAAATTTCTCCGAACAAGAAAAGCTGCTCCGGATCGAAACGATACAAGCTGTTCTGCATTTAGCTTGAAATGTTCCGCTCTATCTTTTCCTTGCTTTACGAAGCCGTCAAACGGTTCATAAAAGTCTTAAGTGTAGCTCCCTAAATCAGATAAGCAGTGAAAAACCGCAGAAATAACACAAAAAATCCCAGCTCCGTTTTATGACTCGCCTTTCATTTGTCTAAACGCTCAGTAGAGTTTATTTATGTCTACAATTAACGATACTGCTCCTTGAAGAGCTGGTTCTTTATTAGCTGACGAGTCAAGGACCACCTTTATAAGGGAGGGCGGAGGGGGGGGGGGTATTCAAGTCTGAGAGTAATCCGATAGCTTCTTTAACGGCGCTATTACGTTGCAGTTCATGTCAGGCGGTATCCATCTTGCGCGCTCGTGCCGCATGTCCAAAGAACACGATCAACAGAGTCGTTAACGCCATTTACTACGTGTTGACCGATTTCTTTTAATTCCACGCCATACTGTGGCTATTAAAGAAGAATTTTTTAAGAGCCGTTTCACTTTTTGAATGGCTTGATGCATTTAAAAAGGAATCGGAGAATTGTGCGGAAAATGAACGTTTTTTTTAATATTTATTTAAAAAAGGTAATAATTTGAATTAGAATATTGAAAAAATAGAAAAAGTTCAGGTGCACCTGAATGCAATATGTATTCACAGTTAAAAGAAGGCTGACGCTAGACGTCAAATCGCAGAGTAAACTAACTCTTTGTTAAAAAAAATATAGTTTAAAATTTTCTTAATTGTAAATTAACAGTTGATAATATTTTGATGTCTTTGCTGGATTTCTTTATTAACATAAACACTCCCTTTCCGTTAAAAAGCGCTTGAAAAATTGATATTTCTCCATCAATAAAATTTTTATTGACGTATTTTAAAAGAAAATTGTTATATTTATCAACTGCTTGTCATTTATTCATAAATATAAATTACCATCCTATAAAAAATGGCTATTTTTAGATAAATGATCTAAGTGTTATCCATTTTCTGTGCTATATTAATGATAGTAAAATAATTGTTAGGTGACGAGATACAATTTGAAGTTAACTAGTGCATACATAAGCAAATCAAAACTATGGGCTCATTTTATTTGAAAAGGGAAATGAGTTTTATAAAAGCACATTTAAAAAAATCTCTGTCATATTTAATGAATATGTGTGCATTCTGTTACATAATGAAATCTGGAATATAGAGAAGGAGAAAAAACTGCAACACAATAAATGTTATTTAAATTAATGTCAGAGAAACTTTGTTTATTATTCGGGAGGGAGGACATTTTATTATCATTGCTAAATTCATTAGTCATTAAACCAAAATAACAATAAAGAAATTTCATCGAATCAATATGAGCAAAAGGAAGTAGAACGAGATAATTTTTAGGAAAAACAAAAACTTTGTTGCTGCTACTTTAAATAAACCTTTTTGAATGAGGAGTATTTTTGCCATTATTTTGCATTTATGTTTTGTCCTGTTCCTTTGTTCACAAATCTATGCATTCCCACTCTAAAACATGTTCTCATTGAAAAATAGCGCTTTGAAATTATTAAACCGATTACAAAAATTTGTTAAATGCTATATAGAAATTTTTAGTATATGATAATATCGGTCTCTTTCGATTCTGATTAAGGGACTTTAAGTTTCTTACTTAAAGTAATGAGAAAACATGCACCTCACCCTCAGTATAAAAATTTACCCTTTACTCTGAAAAAATAATCATACTGAAAGGTTAATGCAGCCGGATGTGGACTAATTGTTAAAACACTAGATTTCATAAGTTAAGAGTCGAGAATGAGTTCATTATATTTTCAGCCTGAATTATCTCACATTTGGCAGGTATTTAGGTGTTAATAGGAGAAAATGGATATAAACCCCTTAGCAGCTACTTCTAGAGAACTTTAGCAGAAACATTTGAATGAATAAAAACTTGAGAGAATCTTAAAAAGTAACAATATTTTCAGTTTAACAAAAAAATTAATTAAAAAATTACTCAGTAAAATAAGGCACGATTCTTTTATAAATCTGATATTATTATTAATTTTTACTATTTTAAAAACAATCCTCTGTAAAGGGAGTTTCTTTTGATATAAAACCTTTGACATTTGGATTTATAATTTTAGTCTAAATTGTTTTTCCTTTTAAGCTTCTGGCAGACTTAGTTAACTCTAGAAGCAATATTAAAGCATAAAAGTTAATTTCGGTTAAATAACGGAGGGCGATCTCTTTTAGTTTTCGGTTAAAAAAAAATAATTTAAAGTCTCACACGCGTAAATTAAAAGCTATTTTAGGTTTGTCCGTTCCCTCATAATAGACAAAATAAAAATAAATCTGTATATCTAATAATATAATCACGTATATAAATCGGTCAAAATATGTTTGGGATGTTAATTACTGTTTCATTCGATAAAAAACTATCTTTACTTCACCAAATTATTCGTTTTAGGCATCTACAGGTTCTCCTATACATATACAATGATTCTGGTGAAAAAATATCGGTAACTAATGGATTTGACATAAAAAGATATCTTCCAAGTTATATCTTATATTTCCAAAATAGGAGGTCAAGAACCTCATCGTAATGGACGCAAATGCATCCCGCACCGTATATAATTTCTTGCTCAGTCATTTTGTGACAACCGTACTGAGATTTCATTGAGATATAAGAGCTATTTCATGCCTCCATTACATCTCACTTGACTGGAAAGGTCCCATGAAAGATTTCAATAACACCTTTTTCTATAACCTATGTAAGGTTTTGTTCTTCTGAGAAAAACCAGAGCTAGATTTTTTTTTTCAATAGAATAGGAGAAAATGTGAAAAGAGATTCGTGGATTTTTGAAGGAAGGAATAGAATCTTCAAATGATTTCAACGATTCGTTGTTTCTTTTGTCCTCTTTTATTCAACTAGGTTTAATGCAAAAGTACTTATTGCATATATTTGGCAGCTTCTGGATGTTTTGCTCAACTTCTGAATTTCTTAGCAGCAACAATATTTATTACATACTTGTCTCTTATGCACGTTTTTGCGGAATAAACATATAACTGCTTTCGGGGTGGAAGATATTCGTGATTTTATTAGCATGTGCTAAAGTTCCTCTGATTTTATTTATCTCTGTGGACCGTAAAAAAGAAAAACTGATATCAATAAACTTTGTCTAGTTCGTACGTATTTCATATTCATTTTCATATTCATTAGGAGGGCATGATTTTTATTAATACAGTCAAATAATCCCATTTATTTCATATGCGAACTATATATGAAAACATTTATTAACGTAAGATTGTAAGTTTCGCTTTCAAAAATATTTTCAGATGATGTAGTGATTGAACAAATTTTAAAATGCTGTATTTCACGTCACATGTTTAAAACTCGTTTTAACTATTAAGAAAACAGTGGATCAAAAATCCTGTTTAATAATAGGATTTTAACTAAAAATGAAGGAATTTAGAGTTCTAAAAACACCTCTCTCATGCACGTATATAAGATTCATTTTATTTGTAGGAATTGGCAAATTAGTGATTACAGCAAATTTTTCAGGTACCCAATGAAGAGATTACGTTGGAAGACAAATCCTGTAATATATTATAAAATTTGCACTCACTTTACCGGGAAGGTTTTTCTGTAAAAGAAAAACAAAATGAAAGTAACTGAGCTTGCTTTTCTTTCCATTTTCATGCATTTTTTATTTATGATAAAACTCGCAGTCTTAGATATGTTGCACAACTTTGTTCTCCTTTGAGCTAAAATCTCTCATTACTTAAAACTGTTTTTAATTGTTACATGAATCTAGGGAGTAAAATTCTAAATTTTGTAAATTTATTAGACAATACAATCTCGCTTTCTATTGAAATAATTATAATATATATATATATACAGTTTATATATATATATATATATATATATATATATATATATATATATATATATATTTATTTATTTATAATATATATATATATATATATATATCTGTATATATATAAGAGGTAAAGCTACCTTTCAACAATTCAGGACTCCTCTAAACCTCTAAATTGGTTTGGAACCTCCCTCATCAGAAAAGATGTCTTTATTAAAAGCACCGTTTCCTATTGAAATTTTGAAGAATACCAGAAATCCATATTTCTAACGACAGTTTATATCCCTTTGAAAATTATTTCTGTGTTGACTCAAGCATCTTGCATTTCAGTTGTTTGATTTAGACTAAGACTCCTCTAGTGACTTAACTATATTCTTGCGAGATAAACCAGCAACTGATACTTTCCATTTTAACACGGAAAGAGGTCTTTTATGTCACATTGTCATTACGTTCGTATCCATAGGATTTTCTTTTGACTTTTACCACTATTTCTTTATCATTTGGTGCATTCTTCAACTAACATTATATTTGAATATCTCTTGAAACCTTATCGAGAAATATAACCTAACTTACCTAATAAAGGGTATCTACTATTTTCTTAGCTTTCAGATAGTGATATGTTTTCTCGAAAATGTGTTTCAGCTGCTTTTCTTAAGTAGGAATGCAAGAGTCATTGACTGTTATAAAGAACCGTTTTACTGTAATATTCCAAAATTTTTACAATAGTAAATTTGTCTGAAAGTATCATATAAACTCTAAGTTTTTAAAATAATGTTCACAATCAGTTGAAAAATCTCTGAAAATAACTGTCAGCCCCGCAAAAAAATCATTTATTATTTAGTCGATTGCTTTGTGTTCCCGGTAATTATTTCTGACTGCTTTTTGGCTCACTTAGATTCTCAACACATGAGCAAATTGCCTTATTTTGTTCATTGTAATATTTGAGCTAAGAAAATCCTCTGAAATTTTGAATATTTGCAAAAAATTTGCACGTTTGTTCATATATATAAGTGCATGTGTGTGTATTTGATGGGGTTATAATTTAATTTAGAAATTAGCAATTTTTGACAATTTTAACAAAAATGTTGGACAATATTACTCTAAAAATCTTCTCCTTGAAACATAAATTTTTACTTTTCTCTCCATGTTAAAAGTAATATTATAAGCCGGAGGAACTCTTGTTATGTTGACGTATGGTACCTAAAAAAAAAGTATTTAAAATTCCTCAGTGATTTCTAATCCCAATGTTGGTTGTTTTTCTCCCCAATAAAGCTATTGTGGCCTTATTATATATATATAAGACAAAGTTAAAAGTGAAAAACCATTATAAGCTCTAAAACTACTTGCAGCCAGGAACAAGAAACATGAAAAGATAAGAATTAAATAGGTTTTAAACAGCATCTCTTCATCAGCGGTGCCGATAATGTCTTAATTCCAATGGATTGTTTCTGATAAGTATGATCTATCAATAAACATACTTAGACACCGTACAATCCATAAGAAACAGAAGAATTTAATAAATAGTTGCTAATCATAGAACACCAAGCCTGGCGCTAGACAAAGTGGATGTTAAGAGTAGGAAACAAGAAGACTGACGTCACAAAACTTGCAACCATGGAGCTAATGAAAACACAGAAGCAGACTTACTATGGAGACTGTGCTATAGGACTAATAACCTAAATTAAATTAGTGTTTTTATTATTACATAGAGTAATATATTATTAATTATTATTTTTTATTATTTTTACTAAAGAATTTAATTGTTATTTTCTAATATTAATTTTTAGTTGTTATTTTCACTAATTATTCTTATTTTATTGTATTACTAATTAATTGCAACTGAACAAGCTATTCATTAAATCTAAAACAACAATTATGTGCTTGGCAAGACTATCGGGGTAATGATTACGTTTTAGCACAACTAACAAGTCTAAAATATGCTTATTCCTCTTGTGTTTAGAACAAAGCCTATTCATACCTACTAGCTGATTTACAATAATGTTATTGAAAACAGATTTATGTAAACATGTTAGGTAATTTTGAAATTTAACAATATTAAAATCATAATCTGATCTTTGACCATATACGTCAAAAGTAAATTTGCGATGAGAATTTAATTTGATGTTAATATCTAAAAAGTTTACATTAATATTATTTTGGCTACTTTGTATTAGTTCCAGATTATGAGGGTAGAAATTTAAGGCTATATTATTATTACTTTTATGATGAATATTATCAATAATTTGAAATGTTTTGAATTTGATAAACATAAGGTATATATATATATATATATATATATATATATATATATATATATATATATATATATATATATATATATATATATATATATATATACATACATATATATATATATATATATATATACATATATATAAACATATATATATATATATATATATATATATATATATATATATATATGTATATATGTGTATATATATATATATGTATATATATATATATATATATATATATATATATATATATATATATATATATATATATATATATATATATATATATATATATATATATGTATGTATATATTTATTCTATTCACTGTGAATTTAATTTATCCATAAAAGTGGAGATTTTTGTAACTAGGAGAAACAGTCGTGTATATCTCACCTTCTAAAACGTTCCTGAACCGAGTCCAGTGAACACTATCGTGTCTGGTATAAGGCTAGGCAGTGAAGTTCATTAATTGAAAGTTCGTCCCCCAAAGTGCGGAAGCTTCACCACCCACAAATATTTACACGCACATTTGTGTAGCCTGGCATCTTTGCCACGGTCCCTAACGGCGGGGGTATCTTTGCGTAGGGTTAAGCAAGAGAGAGAGAGAAAGAGATGGATGACTCGGAATACATTGTCATTCGCGTTTTATTGATCAGAAGGGGAACTAATCGCAAATGCATTACTCAGATCCCCTCGCGCATCGTTCCCCTTTTGGTGTGATTTTATCCCTCCCTGCTTCCCGACTCAGACGAATACTCCAGAGGAGATATTCACCGAAATGCAGAAAAATGCTCTTATAACAGATTGGTAGGTCAGTAAATGCTTTCAGGCGGAAGAAAAAAAAATTCTTAATCGAAAGCATCTAGGTTTATGTAGTTCATGTAACTATTTATTTTACGGTAGGACTTTTTGAGATTCTAAGGTAGATGGACGGCAACTTTTAACCATCGAAAGCTATGTTTAAACAAATGATCTAAAAATGTAATTGAAAAAGAACAAACATAAGGTATTTGAGCTTCAACTCATAATCTATATATATAAAACAGTTCCGTAACTGACTGACTGACAGACAACGCACAGACCAAACCGCTGGACCTAAAGGGTTGAAATTTTGCATGTCAATTCTTCTTATAGTGTAGGGGTGCACTAAGAAAGATTTTTTAAAAATTCTACTTAAATTTTTTAAAATTAAATTTTAAAGCTGCTTTTGGAGCATTCTTTAAAGTTTGCATTTAAAATAATAATCTGAGGGTTATAAAATTTATATCACGAGAAAGATCATAAAAATTCCTTTAAAATGAAATCTTTTTCAAATCTTTGCCTTCATTTTCTGATTTTTGGTGAATTTTTAAAGATTAATTTTTAGAATTTAATTTATTATATGCTGATCACGTGATTTCTTTTTCTGGTACTTTAAATTAATTTATCGTCACGTACATAACAACGGAATAGACAAAAAAAATTTTTTTATTGCTAATGTGGCAGACGATTGGACATTATCCAAAAATATATTTATATACAGTAAAAGATATGATCCTCAAACTGTACTATATTAACTGTACAATATTCTTTAGTATGTTTTATTAGATTTAATTTGAATATTTTCTTCTACATTATTTTGTCTATAAAAATATCCGTTACGATTTTTTTATAAATATATTTTTTTACACCAATTGCATACATTGATCGTTGTATTTTGCTTGAATGTATTCCGTAGCGAAGTACGGGTATTCAGCTAGTATGTTTATACAGAGAAATAATAATAATAAAGAAATTGAACAAAATCTGTTGTTATGTTGTTCGTTATTTTTAATCAGATAAAAAATAAAAACAGGGTGCTTTTATTGTAAATTTCATATATATTTCCAAAATCTTTTATCTTCAAAGTTTGTTTTTACTTTCTGTACTTTTCCTTTAAGACCACATATTTTCTATCTGCTTATCCCTATAAACAGGTTGATAATCTCGCATCTTTAAATTTTAAAATCCTAAATGGAAAAAGTTTGTAGGAAATTTGTCGATAGCTGGTCCATCGTATGCATACGTTGTTCTGTATCATCGAATAAAAAACCTTGCAAGAAAGTGGCCAAATCTTTCTAAGATAGTTATAACGTTCGATTGAATCAATGACAGCAGGATTTGAACACGGTATAATTATGTTTTTTTTTAAATTTACAATTAATGCTAATATCCTGTTTCTTACATATTCCCCAGAAACATAAACTAAAAGTCTTGTAATTTGGAATTTTTAAATCATAAGATTATACAGAAATGTTGAAAGCAGCCGAATTCTAACTCTCTCTTGGTCCTTTTTGAAGCATAAAGTAAAAATGAAAAAAAAATACAGCTGTTCAATTTTTACCTCTCGAATAGAAATCCATTACAAGTAAAAAGTATGTTGTTATCGATTTTTTTTGACTGAATATACAGAAAATCTTCTCAAAGTTTATATATATTTCCCCAAAATAAAAGCCCTAAGTGTTTTGCAAAGTTTCCAGAAGTCAGCTTTTCCTCATCAAAGATAAAAGCTTTGAGATGAGACCATTTTTTACTTTTTATAAACTATGAGTTTTATTTAAAGAAAATCTTTACTTGTAATGCACATCTTGAGTGCTAGTGTGTACAACCTCGTTGAGTTCAGTATAATAGTCAGTTCTTAACAAATTTTCTACATTTAACATCTCTTTTTTCAGAGCTGTTTTTACAGACTTTCTCATAAATATCTTTGGACACATTTAATGTGAAAGAAGAATGAAGCTTTCATTTATTTTCAATACATCTCATAATAAATCTTTGGCCTGATGACAGTTACATATCCTGACATACGTAGAGCGCGGCATATATACTTTCTGTTTCAATTCCCGTATAGTCTGTTGTGCCATTAGATATCTTTACCAATGACACTTCCGTACTCAGTTCAACATATCTGCCTTTTCAATATCCACTATCAATTATGACTCAAAGTGAAAGATCTGTGACACTCAGAGAAAATGGACTAGATGCTTTTGTTACTTACTCTTAGAGCTAAACAGTGCAGTGCAATAAATAACTACACTGCATAATTTCTTTTGAAATGAAGGGAGAACCATCTGTTAGTAGTATAAAAATGAGAGTTCCGCAACAGGATTAAGGGGAGGAGCTTAAAGTGGGCGGAGCTAACTGAGTGACGTGGACCAATCAGAGTGCAGCTGGCCACCTGGCGGTCGATTTGGACCAATCAGGAGAGGGCAACGCTGCTATCGCCCCCTAGCGGGAAAACCTGGAACCTTGTAGTTCAGCAGAATCTTAGAGGGAGTTGGTGCTCCGCGGAGCGCCACCTATCGGTTAAACAGGGAACTAAATTTCGTACAAGGATTGGAGGTCAGGGCATATTTTTTTCAGTGCTGCCATCTGATGCTGAAAGCTAGAACTACATTTTTGGGGACTTAGAAATTTTTTTAAAAGTATTTTCCATGGGAATTGAACCCGTTAAGGAAATATTACCTGACTACTTTTAGCGACGTAATACCGTTACGCTATGAATCGTCGGAAGTTCAGCGAATTATATTCTATAACAGAGAGAATATTTTTATAAATTTACTAGAATTAATTATCAAAAATAAATATAACGACATCTATTGTTTAAAAATGAAACTTAGAAAATTTAATACAAGGTTTTGTGTATATTTTTCAAAACTTTAAATATTTTTAGTCGAATTCTAACTTAAAATATATATTATCAACTTAGTAGTTCAAAAAAGGGCTTATTTTCAGGACTTTAAAATTGTTTTGCTATGTTTTTTAACGTGATATATAATTTTACATAGATACATTCACAAATTAATACAAAATAATAAGAAATTTTTACATAGATACGCTAAAACGAATATTTTTTTTCTTTTACTTGATATTTTTACACATGAAATTATTTTACAACAAGCGTTAAGTTTAAAATATCTATAATTTTTCTTAAGAATATTACTTTGCAGTATAATATAATTTAGATAGAGCTTTGAATCCATTGTAACATTTAGTATAGAAAAAATTATTATTATTTGATCTTACCTTGAAAAACATTCCATGAAAAGCTAACAAGGGGATATTTTTAGACATGAAATTATTTAAACAAAGCGGGAATTCCTCAGTAGAGTTATTTTTTCCTTTTAATATTAGAAATAAAAACTGAAATATGATTCAATCTAGATAATTATTTAAATTAAATACACATAACATACCAATCCATACTATTAAATCTGCAAGAGAAGATATTAAATTTACGCTAAAAAAATTTTTTAATTGTCGACATATGCATACTGCAATAGTCTACATTATTATCAAAAAGTTCATTGAATTATATTCTATAACAGAGCGAATATTTTTATGAATTTACTAGAATTAATTATCAAAAATAAATATAACGTCAACTATTGATTAAAAATGAAACTTAGAAAATTTAATACATGGTTTTGAGTATATTTTTCAAAACTTTAAATATTTTTAGTCGAAGGGTTTATTTTCAGGACTTTAAAATTGTTTTGCTATGTTTTTTAACGTGATATATAATTTTACATAGATACATTCACAAAATAATACAAAATAATAAGAAATTTTTACATAGATAGGCTAAAACGAATATTTTTTTTCCTTTTACTTGATATTTTTACACATGAAATTATTTTACAACAAGCGTTAAGTTTAAAATATCTATAATTTTTCTTAAGAATATTACTTTGCAGTATAATATAATTTAGATAGAGCTTTGAATCCATTGTAACATTTAGTATAGAAAAAATTATTATTTGATCTTACCTTGAAAAACATTCCATGAAAAGCTAACAAGGGGATATTTTTAGACATGAAATTATTTAAACAAAGCGGGAATTCCTCAGTAGAGTTATTTTTTCCTTTTAATATTAGAAATAAAAACTGAAATATGATTCAATCTAGATAATTATTTAAATTAAATACACATAACATACCAATCCATACTATTAAATCTGCAAGAGAAGATATTAAATTTACGCTAAAAAAATTTTTTAATTGTCGACATATGCATACTGCAATAGTCTACATTATTATCAAAAAGTTCATTGAATTATATTCTATAACAGAGCGAATATTTTTATGAATTTACTAGAATTAATTATCAAAAATAAATATAACGTCAACTATTGATTAAAAATGAAACTTAGAAAATTTAATACATGGTTTTGAGTATATTTTTCAAAACTTTAAATATTTTTAGTCGAAGGGTTTATTTTCAGGACTTTAAAATTGTTTTGCTATGTTTTTTAACGTGATATATAATTTTACATAGATACATTCACAAAATAATACAAAATAATAAGAAATTTTTACATAGATAGGCTAAAACGAATATTTTTTTTCCTTTTACTTGATATTTTTACACATAAAATTATTTTACAACAAGCGTTAAGTTTAAAATATCTATAATTTTTCTTAAGAATATTACTTTGCAGTATAATATAATTTAGATAGAGCTTTGAATCCATTGTAACATTTAGTATAGAAAAAATTATTATTTGATCTTACCTTGAAAAACATTCCATGAAAAGCTAACAAGGGGATATTTTTAGACATGAAATTATTTAAACAAAGCGGGAATTCCTCAGTAGAGTTATTTTTTCCTTTTAATATTAGAAATAAAAACTGAAATATGATTCAATCTAGATAATTATTTAAATTAAATACACATAACATACCAATCCATACTATTAAATCTGCAAGAGAAGATATTAAATTTACGCTAAAAAAATTTTTTAATTGTCGACATATGCATACTGCAATAGTCTACATTATTATCAAAAAGTTCATTGAATTATATTCTATAACAGAGCGAATATTTTTATGAATTTACTAGAATTAATTATCAAAAATAAATATAACGTCAACTATTGATTAAAAATGAAACTTAGAAAATTTAATACATGGTTTTGAGTATATTTTTCAAAACTTTAAATATTTTTAGTCGAAGGGTTTATTTTCAGGACTTTAAAATTGTTTTGCTATGTTTTTTAACGTGATATATAATTTTACATAGATACATTCACAAAATAATACAAAATAATAAGAAATTTTTACATAGATAGGCTAAAACGAATATTTTTTTTCCTTTTACTTGATATTTTTACACATAAAATTATTTTACAACAAGCGTTAAGTTTAAAATATCTATAATTTTTCTTAAGAATATTACTTTGCAGTATAATATAATTTAGATAGAGCTTTGAATCCATTGTAACATTTAGTATAGAAAAAATTATTATTTGATCTTACCTTGAAAAACATTCCATGAAAAGCTAACAAGGGGATATTTTTAGACATGAAATTATTTAAACAAAGCGGGAATTCCTCAGTAGAGTTATTTTTTCCTTTTAATATTAGAAATAAAAACTGAAATATGATTCAATCTAGATAATTATTTAAATTAAATACACATAACATACCAATCCATACTATTAAATCTGCAAGAGAAGATATTAAATTTACGCTAAAAAAATTTTTTAATTGTCGACATATGCATACTGCAATAGTCTACATTATTATCAAAAAGTTCATTGAATTATATTCTATAACAGAGCGAATATTTTTATGAATTTACTAGAATTAATTATCAAAAATAAATATAACGTCAACTATTGATTAAAAATGAAACTTAGAAAATTTAATACATGGTTTTGAGTATATTTTTCAAAACTTTAAATATTTTTAGTCGAAGGGCTTATTTCAGGACTTTAAAATTGTTTTGCTATGTTTTTTAACGTGATATATAATTTTACATAGATACATTCACAAAATAATACAAAATAATAAGAAATTTTTACATAGATAGGCTAAAACGAATATTTTTTTCTTTTACTTGATATTTTTACACATGAAATTATTTTACAACAAGCGTTAAGTTTAAAATATCTATAATTTTTCTTAAGAATATTACTTTGCAGTATAATATAATTTAGATAGAGCTTTGAATCCATTGTAACATTTAGTATAGAAAAAATTATTATTATTTGATCTTACCTTGAAAAACATTCCATGAAAAGCTAACAAAGGGATATTTTTAGACATGAAATTATTTAAACAAAGCGGGAATTCCTCAGTAGAGTTATTTTTTCCTTTTAATATTAGAAATAAAAACTGAAATATGATTCAATCTAGATAATTATTTAAATTAAATACACATACCATACCAATCCATACTATTAAATCTGCAAGAGAAGGTAACAAATTTATCTCACAATGTTAATAGAGAAGATTCTTACATTATCTGAAATAATACAGACTTTATCATGTTTAGAAGATATTTACAAGAGTTCATTTTAGAATTAAATGAATCATGGTTTGAATCCTACAACAGTAGGGGGTATATGCAAACATGAAGACTTTAAATTATACAATTACCATCTAGAACCTGAAACTTAAAAAATATATGCACCAATTTAAGTATCTTTATATAGTTTATGTACAGTTTTGAATATATTTCAAACCTTAAACGTTTTTTCAACTTTGAAACTATATTATAAGTTAAGACGCTTACTAAAATTAAAAACATTTTATAGAGGTAAAGACTTGAAAGATAAAATTTACAAGTTTTAATCCTAAATATTATATTTTATCCAGAAATGTAGACTATTAATATATGATTTTAAACCTAACATACTTTCAACGATTATCTAAATTGCGATATAATGTTAAATTCCACTGATATTAGTCTATTAGTAGTAAGCATTTCATTAAAGGTTAATAGAAGTATTTAATAAAGTTTTAATATTAAATGAACATCAAACATATATTAACTTAGATGTTTAACCCCAAACAGTAATTATTAAAAATAATTATAAAATATATGATTCAAAACTTTAAAACATATTATTATATATACAATAGAAGATGTTAAATTTGTATTGAACTTAAATTATAAGATTGTTTCTACCATCGTCGCTTGATATATAACATTACAGTTTTAAATATTCTGCAAACGCTATGAAACATTTTGTATAGAAAATAATTACCATTTGATCTTACCTTTAAAATCTATAGTTTATGCACTTAATTCATATAATTTTTTACAAAAACAAGCTTTAACTGCATAAAAAGATATTATATTTGTCCCGCACATACATATAAACATTATTCCACAGAGAAGATATATTCATCCCTCACATACATATAAACCAAAAAACATATTAAAACTTACTAGTTCCCTTATAAAGGTTTCACGACTTTAAAATTTTTTTTACTGCGTTTTAAATCTAATCTATAATTTTACATATATATAACCACTAATAAATTGTTTTACAAACAAAAAGCATACATCACTCCTAAAATTTTAGTTTTCTTAACAAAAAAAAAAAAAAAAAAAAAAAAGCAAAACTTTGATTAAAACAATTGTTTATTATGTTAAAAAATCAATCACCTATTTATATTACTTTGAAATATTACGCAAATAATAACTTTGAATAAGTTTTACATCAGAAATTATTTTCCGACAACTGTTAAACTTAAAAATCTAATCTTAAATTTATTCATCTTTGCACACTTTACAAAGAAAAGCATACATTTTAACCAAAATTTTAGTTTTCTTAACAAAAATATCTGCAGAACTTTGAAGTAAAACTATGTTTAATACATTGAAAATCAATGATCTATTACCAACACTTTGAAATATCATGCAAATGCTAACTTAGAATAACTTCTAAATGAGTAAATTTTAAGGTTTGCCTAAACCAACCCCTACATAAGATAAGTGCAATTCAACGTTAGATAAGATAAGTACGTTTCGTCAATAGATAAGATTACTGGCACCTACTATTAGTCACACATTTTCTAAAAATATTTTTTAAATTATTTTTCTAAAAAATTATTATTCAAATTAAAAGATATAAATATAATAATTAATCTTTAAATACTATATTGAACACAGAAAAAGAGTACTCACAGTTGATGAATGGACTTTAGTCTTCTAATATATCCTCATAAAAATATTTATGAATCATTTTCAAGTTGAACTTAGCGAAAAATTCACTGCTGTTATAGACACATGTGCAATAATTTTGTACAATTCAGCATATTTTTAACATAGATGTTGAAAATAGCAGCTTTGCCCACTGCACGATATTTTTCATTCTCGCTTATGGATAAGCAACTATGCTGACGCTGTGATAGATGGTCAATTTCGCATCCATGACATTCAAATAATTCACTGCATGCACGTATTAAACTTGTTTTTAAGACTTTGAAATAATTTTCTTTTGCAGCAAATAAGTCGCAATGATTTTTTACAACATGATCCGTTTTTATAAACTTTGTATTGTAGCATATTAGGAATGCTTTCACACAACGAACTGTTTTCAACATAACTTATAATATCGTCAGGATATACTTCCATTTTCAATATCTGCTCTCTATTTAATTTAATAGACCAGGTTTTTAATTTGTAACCAACTCCGTTTTCATTAGCAAACATTTGTTGTAAGCAACATTGTTCGCCGACGTTTACACCTATTAGCTGGTTGTTACAGATGAATGATTTCTTTTATAAACAATTTTATATATTGAAATTTTATTCATTAGTTCCCACCATGTAGCGACAATCATCACTACTGCATTTTCGGTAGGGATATTGCTAAATACATCCGTGAAATGATTCAAAGTCCTAGGTATGTCTTATCCAATTGCAACGTAAATCAACCCCTCCTTTATAATAAGCGCTTTTAAGAATTACCATCTTTGAAAAGAGAAATAACTGAATCACTTACGATTTGTTAGTAAATGTTGAATGATTATTTTTCGTGCAATATAATTTTTCAGGAGAGATAAAAAAAAGTTACTTTTACTTTGATATATAACATTGCAGTTTTAAATATTCTACAAACGCTATGAAACATTTTGTATAGAAATTAATTACCATCTGATCTTACCTTTAAAATCTATAGTTTATGCACTTAATACATATAATTTTTTTACTTAAAGCATATTAAAACTTAATAGTTCCCTTATAAAGGTTTCAAGACTTTAAAAATTTTTTACTTTGTTTTAAATCTAATCTATAATTTTACATAGATATAACCACTAATAAATTGTTTTATATAGAAAAAGCATACATCGCACGTAAAATTTTAGTTTTCTTAACAAAAACCTTTAAAAACTTTGATCGAAACGTTTATTACGTTAAAAAATCAAGCACCTATTGAATAACTTTGAACAAGTTTTACATTAGAAATTATTTTCCGACGACTGTTAAACAAAATTTATACTATAAGTTTAAGACACTTCCTAATACTTACAATTTTATCATTCTATAAAGATTATAATTTCTTTTGAATCGTTTTCAAATATTTATAATTTGTTTTAATAATAGCACAAAACTTGAATAATTTTGAATTAATTTCATATAAATTCTCTCTCATTAAAATAACATAAAAATAAGTTATGTGTTTCAAAACATGCATACAACTTATGTGAGAACACTTCAAGTTAGAAGATGTGATAGCTCCTTAAATGGAACATAATTCAGAGTTTCACACAGGTTGAGATAGTGCACATTCATTAGTAAGTTCCAATGCAATCAATATTTCGTTAAATTTCCGAAGCAGGGATTCCAAGATCGTTAAACTTAAAAAAAGTTTAAGTAAATTAATTAAGAATATCCAATTATTTTAATTATTAAAAATTATCATAGTTCAAAAAGATATGACATGATTATATTTTCATTTTTTAAATACTATTTCGAAAACGGAATAGTTTAAATGTAATTACTTTAGGATCATTCTAATGATTAGAAAAACTTTTATACCAAAAAACTAAGAAAACCTGAAAAAATATTCAACTAATCCCGGGTTTATTACATTGAAAAAGTATCATTAAAAATAATCAATCATAATACGTTTAAAATAAATAATAAGTTTACGTTAATATCCATTTACGTTCAAAAATAAAGTTAAAAAACATAATAAGTTATCATCATTTATGTTTAAAACATAAATGATAAAATATAAATAAAACAATAAAATATAAATTTTTTAAAAATGGTTAGAAGGTCATAAACAGAAGTACTACATACCTACTTTTTTCAATCTCAAGCATTTAGCTTCTAATACATTTTACAAGTTCAGAACCTGAATATCTTATCTCATCTATTTCCAAAGCGTCGTGCAATACCGTCTTTAGAAACCCCCTAAGTGCAATCATTAGGGGGTTTTCCAGGACTCTATTGCACGACGCTTTGGAAATAGATGAGATAAGATATTCAGGTTCTGAACTTGTAAAATGTATTAGAAGCTAAATGCTTGAGATTGAAAAAAGTAGGTATGTAGTACTTCTGTTTATGACCTTCTAACCATTTTTAAAAAATTTATATTTTATTGTTTTATTTATATTTTATCATTTATGTTTTAAACATAAATGATGATAACTTATTATGTTTTTTAACTTTATTTTTGAACGTAAATGGATATTAACGTAAACTTATTATTTATTTTAAACGTATTATGATTGATTATTTTTAATGATACTTTTTCAATGTAATAAACCCGGGATTAGTTGAATATTTTTTCAGGTTTTCTTAGTTTTTTGGTATAAAAGTTTTTCTAATCATTAGAATGATCCTAAAGTAATTACATTTAAACTATTCCGTTTTCGAAATAGTATTTAAAAAATGAAAATATAATCATGTCATATCTTTTTGAACTATGATAATTTTTAATAATTAAAATAATTGGATATTCTTAATTAATTTACTTAAACTTTTTTTAAGTTTAACGATCTTGGAATCCCTGCTTCGGAAATTTAACGAAATATTGATTGCATTGGAACTTACTAATGAATGTGCACTATCTCAACCTGTGTGAAACTCTGAATTATGTTCCATTTAAGGAGCTATCACATCTTCTAACTTGAAGTGTTCTCACATAAGTTGTATGCATGTTTTGAAACACATAACTTATTTTTATGTTATTTTAATGAGAGAGAATTTATATGAAATTAATTCAAAATTATTCAAGTTTTGTGCTATTATTAAAACAAATTATAAATATTTGAAAACGATTCAAAAGAAATTATAATCTTTATAGAATGATAAAATTGTAAGTATTAGGAAGTGTCTTAAACTTATAGTATAAATTTTGTTTAACAGTCGTCGGAAAATAATTTCTAATGTAAAACTTGTTCAAAGTTATTCAATAGGTGCTTGATTTTTTAACGTAATAAACGTTTCGATCAAAGTTTTTAAAGGTTTTTGTTAAGAAAACTAAAATTTTACGTGCGATGTATGCTTTTTCTATATAAAACAATTTATTAGTGGTTATATCTATGTAAAATTATAGATTAGATTTAAAACAAAGTAAAAAATTTTTAAAGTCTTGAAACCTTTATAAGGGAACTATTAAGTTTTAATATGCTTTAAGTAAAAAAATTATATGTATTAAGTGCATAAACTATAGATTTTAAAGGTAAGATCAGATGGTAATTAATTTCTATACAAAATGTTTCATAGCGTTTGTAGAATATTTAAAACTGCAATGTTATATATCAAAGTAAAAGTAACTTTTTTTTATCTCTCCTGAAAAATTATATTGCACGAAAAATAATCATTCAACATTTACTAACAAATCGTAAGTGATTCAGTTATTTCTCTTTTCAAAGATGGTAATTCTTAAAAGCGCTTATTATAAAGGAGGGGTTGATTTACGTTGCAATTGGATAAGACATACCTAGGACTTTGAATCATTTCACGGATGTATTTAGCAATATCCCTACCGAAAATGCAGTAGTGATGATTGTCGCTACATGGTGGGAACTAATGAATAAAATTTCAATATATAAAATTGTTTATAAAAGAAATCATTCATCTGTAACAACCAGCTAATAGGTGTAAACGTCGGCGAACAATGTTGCTTACAACAAATGTTTGCTAATGAAAACGGAGTTGGTTACAAATTAAAAACCTGGTCTATTAAATTAAATAGAGAGCAGATATTGAAAATGGAAGTATATCCTGACGATATTATAAGTTATGTTGAAAACAGTTCGTTGTGTGAAAGCATTCCTAATATGCTACAATACAAAGTTTATAAAAACGGATCATGTTGTAAAAAATCATTGCGACTTATTTGCTGCAAAAGAAAATTATTTCAAAGTCTTAAAAACAAGTTTAATACGTGCATGCAGTGAATTATTTGAATGTCATGGATGCGAAATTGACCATCTATCACAGCGTCAGCATAGTTGCTTATCCATAAGCGAGAATGAAAAATATCGTGCAGTGGGCAAAGCTGCTATTTTCAACATCTATGTTAAAAATATGCTGAATTGTACAAAATTATTGCACATGTGTCTATAACAGCAGTGAATTTTTCGCTAAGTTCAACTTGAAAATGATTCATAAATATTTTTATGAGGATATATTAGAAGACTAAAGTCCATTCATCAACTGTGAGTACTCTTTTTCTGTGTTCAATATAGTATTTAAAGATTAATTATTATATTTATATCTTTTAATTTGAATAATAATTTTTTAGAAAAATAATTTAAAAAATATTTTTAGAACAATGTGTGACCAATAGTAGGTGCCAGTAATCTTATCTATTGACGAAACGTACTTATCTTATCTAACGTTGAATTGCACTTATCTTATGTAGGGGTTGGTTTAGGCAAACCTTAAAATTTACTCATTTAGAAGTTATTCTAAGTTAGCATTTGCATGATATTTCAAAGTGTTGGTAATAGATCATTGATTTTCAATGTATTAAACATAGTTTTACTTCAAAGTTCTGCAGATATTTTTGTTAAGAAAACTAAAATTTTGGTTAAAATGTATGCTTTTCTTTGTAAAGTGTGCAAAGATGAATAAATTTAAGATTAGATTTTTAAGTTTAACAGTTGTCGGAAAATAATTTCTGATGTAAAACTTATTCAAAGTTATTATTTGCGTAATATTTCAAAGTAATATAAATAGGTGATTGATTTTTTAACATAATAAACAATTGTTTTAATCAAAGTTTTGTTTTTTTTTTTTTTTTTTTTTTTTTGTTAAGAAAACTAAAATTTTAGGAGTGATGTATGCTTTTTTGTTTGTAAAACAATTTATTAGTGGTTATATATATGTAAAATTATAGATTAGATTTAAAACGCAGTAAAAAAAATTTTAAAGTCGTGAAACCTTTATAAGGGAACTAGTAAGTTTTAATATGTTTTTTGGTTTATATGTATGTGAGGGATGAATATATCTTCTCTGTGGAATAATGTTTATATGTATGTGCGGGACAAATATAATATCTTTTTATGCAGTTAAAGCTTGTTTTTGTAAAAAATTATATGAATTAAGTGCATAAACTATAGATTTTAAAGGTAAGATCAAATGGTAATTATTTTCTATACAAAATGTTTCATAGCGTTTGCAGAATATTTAAAACTGTAATGTTATATATCAAGCGACGATGGTAGAAACAATCTTATAATTTAAGTTCAATACAAATTTAACATCTTCTATTGTATATATAATAATATGTTTTAAAGTTTTGAATCATATATTTTATAATTATTTTTAATAATTACTGTTTGGGGTTAAAACATCTAAGTTAATATATGTTTGATGTTCATTTAATATTAAAACTTTATTAAATACTTCTATTAACCTTTAATGAAATGCTTACTACTAATAGACTAATATCAGTGGAATTTAACATTATATCGCAATTTAGATAATCGTTGAAAGTATGTTAGGTTTAAAATCATATATTAATAGTCTACATTTCTGGATAAAATATAATATTTAGGATTAAAACTTGTAAATTTTATCTTTCAAGTCTTTACCTCTATAAAATGTTTTTAATTTTAGTAAGCGTCTTAACTTATAATATAGTTTCAAAGTTGAAAAAACGTTTAAGGTTTGAAATATATTCAAAACTGTACATAAACTATATAAAGATACTTAAATTGGTGCATATATTTTTTAAGTTTCAGGTTCTAGATGGTAATTGTATAATTTAAAGTCTTCATGTTTGCATATACCCCCTACTGTTGTAGGATTCAAACCATGATTCATTTAATTCTAAAATGAACTCTTGTAAATATCTTCTAAACATGATAAAGTCTGTATTATTTCAGATAATGTAAGAATCTTCTCTATTAACATTGTGAGATAAATTTGTTACCTTCTCTTGCAGATTTAATAGTATGGATTGGTATGGTATGTGTATTTAATTTAAATAATTATCTAGATTGAATCATATTTCAGTTTTTATTTCTAATATTAAAAGGAAAAAATAACTCTACTGAGGAATTCCCGCTTTGTTTAAATAATTTCATGTCTAAAAATATCCCTTTGTTAGCTTTTCATGGAATGTTTTTCAAGGTAAGATCAAATAATAATAATTTTTTCTATACTAAATGTTACAATGGATTCAAAGCTCTATCTAAATTATATTATACTGCAAAGTAATATTCTTAAGAAAAATTATAGATATTTTAAACTTAACGCTTGTTGTAAAATAATTTCATGTGTAAAAATATCAAGTAAAAGAAAAAAATATTCGTTTTAGCCTATCTATGTAAAAATTTCTTATTATTTTGTATTATTTTGTGAATGTATCTATGTAAAATTATATATCACGTTAAAAAACATAGCAAAACAATTTTAAAGTCCTGAAAATAAGCCCTTCGACTAAAAATATTTAAAGTTTTGAAAAATATACTCAAAACCATGTATTAAATTTTCTAAGTTTCATTTTTAATCAATAGTTGACGTTATATTTATTTTTGATAATTAATTCTAGTAAATTCATAAAAATATTCGCTCTGTTATAGAATATAATTCAATGAACTTTTTGATAATAATGTAGACTATTGCAGTATGCATATGTCGACAATTAAAAAATTTTTTTAGCGTAAATTTAATATCTTCTCTTGCAGATTTAATAGTATGGATTGGTATGTTATGTGTATTTAATTTAAATAATTATCTAGATTGAATCATATTTCAGTTTTTATTTCTAATATTAAAAGGAAAAAATAACTCTACTGAGGAATTCCCGCTTTGTTTAAATAATTTCATGTCTAAAAATATCCCCTTGTTAGCTTTTCATGGAATGTTTTTCAAGGTAAGATCAAATAATAATTTTTTCTATACTAAATGTTACAATGGATTCAAAGCTCTATCTAAATTATATTATACTGCAAAGTAATATTCTTAAGAAAAATTATAGATATTTTAAACTTAACGCTTGTTGTAAAATAATTTTATGTGTAAAAATATCAAGTAAAAGGAAAAAAAATATTCGTTTTAGCCTATCTATGTAAAAATTTCTTATTATTTTGTATTATTTTGTGAATGTATCTATGTAAAATTATATATCACGTTAAAAAACATAGCAAAACAATTTTAAAGTCCTGAAAATAAACCCTTCGACTAAAAATATTTAAAGTTTTGAAAAATATACTCAAAACCATGTATTAAATTTTCTAAGTTTCATTTTTAATCAATAGTTGACGTTATATTTATTTTTGATAATTAATTCTAGTAAATTCATAAAAATATTCGCTCTGTTATAGAATATAATTCAATGAACTTTTTGATAATAATGTAGACTATTGCAGTATGCATATGTCGACAATTAAAAAATTTTTTTAGCGTAAATTTAATATCTTCTCTTGCAGATTTAATAGTATGGATTGGTATGTTATGTGTATTTAATTTAAATAATTATCTAGATTGAATCATATTTCAGTTTTTATTTCTAATATTAAAAGGAAAAAATAACTCTACTGAGGAATTCCCGCTTTGTTTAAATAATTTCATGTCTAAAAATATCCCCTTGTTAGCTTTTCATGGAATGTTTTTCAAGGTAAGATCAAATAATAATTTTTTCTATACTAAATGTTACAATGGATTCAAAGCTCTATCTAAATTATATTATACTGCAAAGTAATATTCTTAAGAAAAATTATAGATATTTTAAACTTAACGCTTGTTGTAAAATAATTTTATGTGTAAAAATATCAAGTAAAAGGAAAAAAAATATTCGTTTTAGCCTATCTATGTAAAAATTTCTTATTATTTTGTATTATTTTGTGAATGTATCTATGTAAAATTATATATCACGTTAAAAAACATAGCAAAACAATTTTAAAGTCCTGAAAATAAACCCTTCGACTAAAAATATTTAAAGTTTTGAAAAATATACTCAAAACCATGTATTAAATTTTCTAAGTTTCATTTTTAATCAATAGTTGACGTTATATTTATTTTTGATAATTAATTCTAGTAAATTCATAAAAATATTCGCTCTGTTATAGAATATAATTCAATGAACTTTTTGATAATAATGTAGACTATTGCAGTATGCATATGTCGACAATTAAAAAATTTTTTTAGCGTAAATTTAATATCTTCTCTTGCAGATTTAATAGTATGGATTGGTATGTTATGTGTATTTAATTTAAATAATTATCTAGATTGAATCATATTTCAGTTTTTATTTCTAATATTAAAAGGAAAAAATAACTCTACTGAGGAATTCCCGCTTTGTTTAAATAATTTCATGTCTAAAAATATCCCCTTGTTAGCTTTTCATGGAATGTTTTTCAAGGTAAGATCAAATAATAATTTTTTCTATACTAAATGTTACAATGGATTCAAAGCTCTATCTAAATTATATTATACTGCAAAGTAATATTCTTAAGAAAAATTATAGATATTTTAAACTTAACGCTTGTTGTAAAATAATTTCATGTGTAAAAATATCAAGTAAAAGGAAAAAAAATATTCGTTTTAGCCTATCTATGTAAAAATTTCTTATTATTTTGTATTATTTTGTGAATGTATCTATGTAAAATTATATATCACGTTAAAAAACATAGCAAAACAATTTTAAAGTCCTGAAAATAAACCCTTCGACTAAAAATATTTAAAGTTTTGAAAAATATACTCAAAACCATGTATTAAATTTTCTAAGTTTCATTTTTAATCAATAGTTGACGTTATATTTATTTTTGATAATTAATTCTAGTAAATTCATAAAAATATTCGCTCTGTTATAGAATATAATTCAATGAACTTTTTGATAATAATGTAGACTATTGCAGTATGCATATGTCGACAATTAAAAAATTTTTTTAGCGTAAATTTAATATCTTCTCTTGCAGATTTAATAGTATGGATTGGTATGTTATGTGTATTTAATTTAAATAATTATCTAGATTGAATCATATTTCAGTTTTTATTTCTAATATTAAAAGGAAAAAATAACTCTACTGAGGAATTCCCGCTTTGTTTAAATAATTTCATGTCTAAAAATATCCCCTTGTTAGCTTTTCATGGAATGTTTTTCAAGGTAAGATCAAATAATAATAATTTTTTCTATACTAAATGTTACAATGGATTCAAAGCTCTATCTAAATTATATTATACTGCAAAGTAATATTCTTAAGAAAAATTATAGATATTTTAAACTTAACGCTTGTTGTAAAATAATTTCATGTGTAAAAATATCAAGTAAAAGAAAAAAAATATTCGTTTTAGCGTATCTATGTAAAAATTTCTTATTATTTTGTATTAATTTGTGAATGTATCTATGTAAAATTATATATCACGTTAAAAAACATAGCAAAACAATTTTAAAGTCCTGAAAATAAGCCCTTTTTTGAACTACTAAGTTGATAATATATATTTTAAGTTAGAATTCGACTAAAAATATTTAAAGTTTTGAAAAATATACACAAAACCTTGTATTAAATTTTCTAAGTTTCATTTTTAAACAATAGATGTCGTTATATTTATTTTTGATAATTAATTCTAGTAAATTTATAAAAATATTCTCTCTGTTATAGAATATAATTCGCTGAACTTCCGACGATTCATAGCGTAACGGTATTACGTCGCTAAAAGTAGTCAGGTAATATTTCCTTAACGGGTTCAATTCCCATGGAAAATACTTTTAAAAAAATTTCTAAGTCCCCAAAAATGTAGTTCTAGCTTTCAGCATCAGATGGCAGCACTGAAAAAAATATGCCCTGACCTCCAATCCTTGTACGAAATTTAGTTCCCTGTTTAACCGATAGGTGGCGCTCCGCGGAGCACCAACTCCCTCTAAGATTCTGCTGAACTACAAGGTTCCAGGTTTTCCCGCTAGGGGGCGATAGCAGCGTTGCCCTCTCCTGATTGGTCCAAATCGACCGCCAGGTGGCCAGCTGCACTCTGATTGGTCCACGTCACTCAGTTAGCTCCGCCCACTTTAAGCTCCTCCCCTTAATCCTGTTGCGGAACTCTCATTTTTATACTACTTCTGTTTTGTCTTAAAACTACATTTAATGTGCCTGATTTCTCTCTCTCTCTCTCTCTCTCTCTCTCTCTATATATATATATATATATATATATATATGTGTGTGTGTGTGTGTGTGTGTATATATATATATATAATTTTTAATATATTTATTTATATGTTTGTATGTATGTGGTGTTTCAACATTAATATATGATAGGAAGATAAATTATATGATGTGCATTGAATATGTCCTTGCTCTCAAGTTATTTCGGAATGCTTCACTGAAAGAAAAGGAAATTATTGTCTTCTGTTAATTTCATTGCAAATCGATAACGCAACGGTGAACTTGGATTAATTTGTGTTAACTGCTAGAAGCGGAAAGTACGATCAATAATTTTTATGTTTCATTTTTATGTTTAGTGAAGGATACAGTTATAAACTTACAGCTCAGTGCACTTTTATGAAATTAAAGTGTGAAAATATTTAGAATTTGTGTTTATTATAGTTTTATTATTTAAACACAAAGACTAAATACGAATACATATCCACGTACAATAGCTATGAGAGACATTGCTGACCCAAAATTTTTGAGCAACATAAATTATCAGCTGAGACAAATTATATATCTCGCATGTTTATCTATTTGATAAAAGAATTTTTATTTGACAGTAAAAATTATATTCTGTATAATAACAGAAGCATTTAAATAAATTTATTTGCAATAACCCGCTAATAATTAACTGTACAAGGGAGGTTAATTTTCTGAAAGATAAACGAAACATATAAAATTATTATCGGATTATAATATTCTGGAAACTCTATCAGATTGATATAAGAGGCTGGAGGAAACAGCTATTTTCTTTAATAAAACAGAGATTTGGCCATTGAATTTATTTTCTTTTTCTGTTTCCCAGATGAAATTTGTAGAGAAAGAGACCTTAAGTGCAGTGGCGCAGCGACGGTTTTTGTCTGGTGGTAGCTCGGTATCAGCTTAATATAAACCAAAACTACTGCCAATAACGAAACTGGTAATTCTTTACTTTAGATGTATATATACAAACAGTTGGAGGCTTTGGAGGATGGGGACTAGTCCTAAAATCCCCACCTGGCTGCGTGACTGCTCAAATAGTAAAAATATGATGATTTAGCGTTCTGTATTTTGTTAAGTTTTCTTCAAATATTATTGCAAAAGGTTTCATTCATCATTAGCTCCCAACAGAGATTAACACTTTCCCAGTGCCCTGTCATCCAACAAATTCCCATTTTTCAATGCTGCAGCGTAAAAATTCTTCCTGTCAACTCCAAAATCGAAATGCTAAAATTTATTGATGACGTTTCATTGGAAACTATTCCAAACAAAATTGGAAACTTATAGAATAAAAGAATCCACCGATTGGCAGCCATTTCGGTTTTCTTCTTTCAATTGATTTCATTTTAATGAATGTCAGTCAAGCGAAATGGATCTCTCGTAGTGAAATATCTTATTGATGGTGTATTGATCGTGAAAAGTACCAAGGGAGCTCGCATCCTTTTTATCCGGTCCTGGCATGAGCCATGTAATTTCTGCTCTCTTCCCTGTACACGGCGGTCATTCACAGTCCTAGAAAATGAGGTATCAGTCCGAGATAGTACACAGGGGGGACTACACAAAGCAAGAAAAGACTGCGGGAAATGGGGGGAAAATACAAAGACATAATGTTCTATATAAAGCTTAAAAAACGGAGTTAGCAGTCGTAGATAGCACGAGCTACAGTTATAACAACGTGTGAATGTATTAATGATACAGTGGATTAACAATGCCTGGGTACATGCATTGTTGAGCCGGTAATTCCTATGATTCCACAGTACTTCTCTGCTGACGGTAGCTCGAGGAACAAGAATAGATGGGAATGCAATCAGTATTGTGACTGAAAAATTGAGTTGAGTGTTGTACAGGAAATGTGGGATACGGACATTTAATAATTTTTCAACAAGAATTGAAAAATGGTGTTCATGAGTGATTTAAAAAAGAAAAAAGCTTTTAAGTGTCTGCTTCTCTGGCTTGATTGATATTAAAGCTGTCTGGAAATACAAAACACGTAAATGTAACATGCTTTCATATGCTGTCAGAGAACTAACTGCCTATATAGAAAGATAATGCTAAAATGGGACTTTGCTCTCTTACAATCATATCGCATGAATATCACGTCTTTTTCACTCATAAATGTACCTCCTATTTTAGAACTTATTTACTTCAAATAATAATAGTGTGGTATCAAATTATACCGTGTAACTTCGTTATTAGGGTCAGAAAAAAAAAGTTAAATTTTGCATGACGTATAAATGAAATTTGATTTAGACCAATAAAATATATTGTTAAAATGGATTTATAATTAGGGATTTTTATATAAGGAAAGAAACAAGAAATATCTTTTTGTACTGATTCAGTGTACTCCTTTTTTATTTTCATTTTGAAATTAATACTCTGGCATTACCTGAATTATATATATATATATATATATATATATATATATATATATATATATATATATATATATATTTGCCAGTAATGCAAATGGAATAAATAAGATGTTGAACAAGATGTTTAATTTCCACCTCTTTACACCATATTTGTTGGTCACTTGAAACCCACATACAAACAAATGGAATTCGTTCTGATTCACGCTATAAATGTGTGACATTTATGACATAATATTTTTTATTGATTATATCAGATCCATCACATTACACTTAAAATCTTCATTTTTGTCCTAAGTGAATGAAAAGTATTCGAATCTATGGTTTTATTTTTCAAATAAAAGACTCATTTTTTTTTCTAAAACAAAATTACTCAGACAAAAAATTAAAAGTCAATGTAAGTTGAAACATGTTATAGTTTAAATTTTAATCATTAAATTACTGTTCTAAAATTTTTTGAATAAATGCTAAACGATTAAATATTTTTAAAAACATTTCTTATTGACTTTAATTTTAATCTTTCAGATTCGTAGCATGGTTGATGAGATAACAGATGTCTACGCAAAGCTGGAGCACAAGTAGCGAATTTTTTTATGTTTTATTGTTATTAAATGATCAGTTTTTACAAAATTTTTGTGATATTAGTGGTGACTATTTATAAACAGTTAAGGGGACACGTACGTTTTAAAGGCCTCGAGACTCTACAAAAATATCCCTATTTTTAATCATCAGTAGTTACTAAAAGAATTTATTCAGAAATATGAAAATTTTATTGTGAGTTAAACACTCATTCTTCTTTATAAATATGGCTCTCAATTTTTTCTACGTTGAAGATAAATATTTTAATTTTTTTAACTTTCAGCCATTGTTTATTTCATTGTTATGTTCCACGCAGACTTACGTTAGTATATTTATGAATATACATATTTTTTAGTTTTAAAATTAAGCTATATAATATATCTTTAAAATGAACATCTTTGTAATTAAAATTCTTAGTTCTTCATAGGAAAAAAAAAAAGTTTTTTTTAAATTTTAAAATTTTGAAAAAAATTTGAAAAATTTTACTGTAATTAAAATTTTTATGGTAGTAATGACATAATAATAGCTTATTTTAATGATACATGTTTATATTGCCCATGCGTAAAATTTCATGGTATTCTAGCCAACTGTTTTGGTGATATCATGAGCGCAATGACATAACAATGAAACAAACAATGGTTAAAATTTTAAATAATTAAAAATTTATCTTCAATGTAGAAAAAATTGAGAGCCATATTTTTAAAGAGGAAAGAGGGTTTAATTCACAGTAAAATTTTCATATTTCTGAATAAATTGTTTTAGTAACTACTGATGATTGAAAATAGGGATATATTTGTCGAGCCCTTAAAAACGTTTGTGACCCCCTAAATAAGTTAAGAAAAATCTTACTGGTTTCTATTAAAAGAACTATAAAAATATTCAGAACCTTATTAAAAATAACTATTATATTTATCCATGAAACTTATAATTTACACATAAAAAATGTATCCCATTTTACGTTTTTATTTACTCTAAAAATCCTGTAATTATATATTGGGAAGATCAAATAATACTACGGAATACACCCAAGTAACTGAAGTTATCAACATGAAGATCCTAGAATGCTGTTCCCGATTCAGAAATCCATTCGAGTCCCCCAAAGTGAGGCCTTTGTATTGATATTTCTGAAAGCTGTCACATACGGCAGTTTCCGAAAAACAGTTCCATAGACTGCGTCCTGACAAGTCTCTGATTTGGCCACACAAAGGGCCAAAGTCCGGAAACTAGAAAAAGAAAATCGTTCCCGAACGCCTCCAGCAACCGATTCTGGCCAGTGTCGGCAACCCATTCGCTGGAATTATGCTTTTACTAGTATCATTTATCATGAACACTCCCCTTACCTGGTACAGGGACAGGTGGTAACCCCCCAAGTGACACAACCGTCACTCGATCGGCCAAGCGCCAGGTGGGGTCATTCAGAAATATTAGCAACTCAAAGTCAGACGGGACAGATGACCACACTTTTCGTTACTTCCAAATGTTTCAATTGGCCCTGAACTCAAATCAAGGGAAATCAGTCGAAGTCAAATGTCAATAAAAACGAGGAATAAATTATTTTGAAGGACATCAATAGACGACAAAATTTATTTTGTTGACAATATTTAGTTTAATCATACGTATTTTAATTCATTTATCTATATATTTAAGTTGCTAAGCCGACTTTTTGGGCAGTCCGTGAGAGAAAACTACTGCATGACTTTACTTCATTTTGGTCTTAAACGAAAGATTGTAATCTGTAGATTTGTCAAATTTGGTTTTTGTAGCCAGTGGCATGTTACATGCTCAGTGACATGTTTAAATCTGGCTTTAGAAACTCACTGTTTCTGCGGATGCTCAGTGACATGTTTTTAATGATAAACACGTCTATTCCGAGAAGTCTTTCTAGATCTCTCTCTGCCATTTTTATTTTTATGATAATTATCTATATATATAAAACGCGTAGGTATGCGGCACAAAAATCGACGATATTTCTACAATCCGAATGGCAACGGCTGCAACTACCGGATGTAAACATTAGCGGCTGTCCGCGTGTGGCTCGACGATAGCACGTAATTTGGTACAATTTAATTGCTGTATTTTACTCATGAATAATTTTAATTTATACACGAAATAATTTTAATTTATTCATTTAATATGATTAAGTGGAGATATCTGAATTGCGAACAATAATACATACAGAGAGAAATGTAATCTATACTATATTTTAGTATTTGCTGAATTTTCACTCCATTTTATAAGTGAAAAATTTCCCCAACAATTTCTTATTTGATGTAATGATAAAGTGTAGATATATTAGTTTTGAAAAATAGTACATACAGTGAGAGATATAATTTTTAAAATCATTGGTGTTGGGTTTCTCAGACTTATCTTTAACTCTGTTCTGAAGTAATGGAAATTCACATTTTTTAATCATGATGTTTTAGAATCAGCCTTATAGTGAATTTATCAATGATTATAAATTTTTTGTCTGAGTTTTCACTACCCCTTAACAACGTATATTTATTATGACAGGTAATGGTAACATTCCTTCATTTGTTACTTTCAATTGAGTTGTTTTGCAAAAGAAAATATAAATCTAAAAGCGACTATGCTGGTCGCGCAGCGGCTAGTGTTTGTGAAATATAAGATTCTCTCTTATATTTCACAAACTATAAAGAATTATAAGATTCTCTCTTGAGAAATATAAGATTCTCTATTATCTTGTGATATATATAAGATTTCCTCACGGAAATTGCTTATTTCGCGCTTTTTAATTAGCGATAATTTACAATTAAAAAAATTGCAATCTGCGCATGCTCAGTGACATATTTAAATCTGGCTTTAGATACTCACTAAGCACGAGGCCGCTTAACATAAATTAATAACACATTAATTTGTTTCTGTGCATTATTATGATTTTCAACATTTGACAATGAGGCGTTGAGTATAATTTGTGTATTAGTACATTTACAATCTAGCTGTCATGTTTTGACGGGTATCAACTAGTAGAAATTTATTTCATGAAACAAACTTCGTGAACATTAATTTTAGCGCATGCATGAATGCCTTTTGTGCTACTTTTTGTTCCATAAAATTCCCCGATATTTCAGGTTGAGAGTAAATGCTTGTGCTAAATAAATAAAAAGTCATTCTGTTTTTCAAATAGTTTAAAAAATATAGTAAAATATCTTAGTTCCTGAAAAGAACCAAATTAAAGTAATTGGTTTATATCATGAGAAAATGTTAGTTTAGAAGATATGCAAAAAGTATTCATAAATAATAATTATATACAATATCAAAAGAAAGAAACGTAATTCAAGTTAAGCTTTAGTCCATAGCTTTTATATTTATTAGAACACTATAATAATGCATTAGCGAAAGGTAGCCAAATGTAGTTAAAACTTTAAGTTGTATCTTTTACACAAAGAACATTTATTGTAAGGATTTGTCGAAATGCCGTTTTTATAGATCCTTCAACTCTCAACCACCGAGTATCCTTCAATAGCAGAAACATGGAAATTAATGAAATTATTGAGTGACTTAGAGTTGAATTCTAGGGCTAAATATCTTATGACTCTCTTAAGAAAGTCTCGATTTAATAATTTAATTTTGTTCACAAAGAATGAAATCTATGATTTGTATGTGTGTGCGTTCTTTATAAACTTATCCTAAGCGGTTCCCTAAACTTTAACAGTTGTTTACGAAAGTAACATTTAAATTATAAAGTATTATAAATTATTTAGTTACCAATGATTCTGAGTTTATTAATGACTTTATATTTCTTAAATTCATCATCAAAAGAAACCTCAAGCTGTTTTCTTCATTATAGCTATCCCTTTTGCATTAATCACAATTTCTTCAACTTTACATTCTCCCTTAAAATGATTTTTAATTAGTTTTCTCACAATGTTAATTTCTTTCTAAGATTTAATATCGTTAAAATCTTTGGTATCATTGTTATTTTCAAAGACAAGTATTAAAAAAAGATCCCTTCATTTCATCCACGGACAAAACTTCCTTTCAATGAGTTAGTGAATTAAATGATTTCGGAATTTATGCATGAAAGGGAGAATAAAGATTTGTCATATTGCAAGAAAATATCTGTGCAGTTTTATGTATTATAAAAAAGTGGTACGATACATAACTTTTTTTTTTCATAAATTGAGACAATCGTATCAAAAATTTCAACCCATGATCTCTCATTTGCTACATTTAATTTTATAGACATTTTTTAATATCTATATTTTATATAGAGATATCACACTAGACCAGACAATAGATGCCCTTTTATCAGAAGACAAATAAAACATTATTAAAAGCATTAAAACTTTGTAAAGAGGGTTAAGTTATTCATATTTAGTAGATGATTTAATCCTATAAATGTCTTAAGAACGTGTAAATATATATATATATGTATATATTAATTAGAAATTGTAAAATTGAGAGACATCGATAATGCAATCTACATAAACCATATGAAATCGGAACTATTTGTATCAGACATTTATTCGAGAAAAATGAAGTCTATTTTCTCGAATCTTTCTCTGTATAATTTCAGATCCTTTATTTATTTTGATGGATGCAACGGGGATTTATTAGCACCGTTGTGGGTAAGAAATTAATTATCACAGAACATAATTGACGCTATTCTATCGAGCGAGAACAAAATTCTGATTTAAATATTGTAGACTTTGTTTTCATATTGAGTAAATTGAAAAATGGGTGTAACTTGTTAAGAACACAGTGATTAGGATTTAGTGCTAGAGAGCGAAATGTTGATGGTGTATAACACTTAACCCCGTATCCCATAAAATATGGTGTATTTTCCTTCCATTTCTTATGATTAATGTAATGGCAAACATCATTTAATCTAATGTGCAGTAAATAAGACAGATTTGATGTGTAAAACTGCTTGAACCGAAAGAGATGCCCTTCAGTGCATTACTTATTACACTTCTTACAGCAAATAAGCACGCCACTTGGTACACTGATGGATAACTACGATTTTTTTTTCTTCTCGTGCTATCCACACTTATTTCACCATGTAGAAAATTACAGTCTTCGAAACATTACTAGAAACCGTGAAAGAGATTTCGCACTTTATTGAACCCGATGACTCCTGGGTAAATGCAAAACGAACTCGAGATGATAAATTGTGTGATATCGTGTTAAAAGGTAATGTTGCCGGAAGAGAAGATTTTCACTGGGTGAAGCACCTTAAAGATTATTTTCCTGCTGGTGCTGTAGAGGAAAGTTTGCTCGATACCGTTTATGAATGGAGGAAATCCGCACGAATGATACAAGCCTCAAAACTTGCCAGAAAATAAACATCAAGCTGTCAAGCATGCACGCCTTTTATCGGATGAAATGTACCTTTTAAAGTAAATGATTTACCTTCCAATGCAAGAAGAATCATTCGGGCTTCACTTAAAGTTTGCCACCAACTTGCGTTTCCACGCGAAAGTTTCAAAGGTGACATTATTACCACGCTTCGACGAGCACTCTTTTATTCGAGTGTTTAATAACATAGGAGATGAAAGGCAGCATCAGAACACAAAGAGATTCGGAAAAAATGAAACAAGAGCCCTTGTAATAGCTGGTGATGGAGACCCTTACTCTTATCATGTATTGATTGTAAAGAAAGGCGAGATTCTGTGCAAAGTCTAAGATTATGGATTGTTCGGATCAATTAAGTTACCCGCCTCCTTTTATCTTTCGGTTATCATCTCCATCTTGAAATAATAACTCCATTAGCAGGGGCTTCTGGTGGAATTACAATGACCACTAACATCCATGCTTTATTTGTTCTAGCACATCGTGATGCTACTTACGATTGAGAATAGTTGTCTATTATTTTTTAAAAATGATGTCTGATCGTTATCGATACAGAATTGACATCTAAATACTCTGGCCACAAGTCTATCAACTTAGCGTAATGCACTTCAACCGCAGCAGTGATAAGAGTAATGTCTCCCTAATTTAATAGATACATTAATTCGGTTATTTATTCCTGACCATTGCGCCTTTTCCAACAGAACTAAGAAAACATTTTCGACCAAGACTTTGAAAAAAAGGGTTTCAGTTTTCGATAACTGGAGATATTCTGAGAGGCAAAATTATCAGTTAAAAGATGACGTCAAATGACAGTTAAAAAATAGTTTCAAGTAGGGGAAACCCTTGTACCTAGGGCCGGCTATTTTCAAATGGCAGTATCTTTACTTTTAACGAGCTTACAATAATAAAAATAGTTTGTATACATTACGTGCTTTATTCTCTTTAAATAAAAATCACATCAAGTGTAGAAAAAAAAACTTGTAAATGATATTGAAAATTTTAAAAACATTAAAAATGGCCCTAGGTACAATAAGGGCCTGTTCACATAGGAGTCCGTTGCGTAGCGTTAAGGAAAAGATGACGTTGAGACGAAAATAAACCAATTATAGGCGTTAAAAATTTCATTGCTAATCGTTTGGAGGCCTATGATTGGTTTATTTTCGTCTCAACGTCATCTTTTCCTTAACGCAACGCAACGGACTCCTATGTGAACAGGCCCTAATACTCTTGTACCTAGGGCCAGTTATTTCCAAACACTGAAATTGTTGTTTACAATAAAAAAAAAAAAAATTTGTATCCATTATTTCTTTCATGCACAACTTCTAAAATCTTCGTAAGGAAGAAATGTTAATTGTAGGCAATGTATTAAAGGAAGAAATGTTTATTATTTCATCACTTTATAATGCATGTTTTTTCTCCATTGTCTTCTTAATGATCCCACATAAATTTTCTGTTTCAAACACAGATTTCGTAACCTTTTTTTATCAATTACTTTTTTCAATAATTGTGCTTGATTTTCATTTTTCTCGGGGGGTATCAGTGAGAATTCTACACTTGCCATGTTTTCGTCCACCTCTTTTCTACCAGAGGCCATGGCCCTAGGTACAAGACAAGATTATGGCTCTAGGTACAAGATGTTGTTGTTTTTGGTAAAATGGCTTCCATAGCCAAAGACCTGCAGAAACCAAACTTTGTTTTTATATAATTTTTTCTTTAATGATTACAAAAAATATCTGCTATACATTAAAACATAAGTTTGCACTTAATTTCACAAAATAAGACTTCAAATTGAAGTGAAAAAATTTGGATTTGATCATCAAATCAAGACTTTCTTTTCTATTTAACTATAGCTTCTTCTTGCTTTCATTAAAAATGGCTGTTATGATTTGAAACAATGTTGTCACTCACTCCAATGAGTAAAATTGCTGTAAAATAATAATTATTTAAATAAAGCATGATGACCCTAGGTACACGATGGCCCTAGGTACACGATGGCCCTAGGTACAAGGATTTCCCCTACATTCATTGGGCAATATCGTATGTAACTTACTCGCTAATCATAAAGAGTAATATAACACAGGGTGTCCGGGCTAAAGGTATCCAAAAGTCATGACTTATTTTTACGGAACTACCCATTAGAATTTAATTTTTTTTTTAAATAGAAGGAACATCTCACCAAGTTTTAATGTCAATCATAGATTTCTATCGTAGTATCATAGATTTCAATGTGTGCACCTTTTGTAGCACGACAAACGTCTAAATGGTAATCCAGTTATCTCCAAGTACAGTGATTTCCGCTTATAAGAAACACGTTTGTTATTACTGTTTATGATTCTTATAAGCGGTTGATTCTTATAGCCGATATTTAGGTTTTTGGACAGGCACACACACACACCTATACATACATATATGAGATAATTTACCATAAAATACTGTTTAATTTATGTTAATTATCTTTTATTAAAACTATTTTTTATAATTTTAAAAACACAACGTAATTTCTAGACCTAGAAGTAGATACACATGATTATAGTAAGAGAAGAAAAAAATCCCAGTTTTAACATTTCAACTACATGAAGGGAGCAAGAAAAAGTTTTCTATGGTAGTTTGACGTCATGAAGTTTTCAGGAGGCTGTTTATAACTCTTGCAATACTAATAGTCTCAGACGAAGACTCACCTTCTAGCTTATGTTTCACGATTTAATATCGTGCTGAATCTACTAATGTCACGTTTGCCTAAGTGATAGTGGACGCTTCGCCAAAGATTTCAGGGTCCAGGAAGCCGCGACCAGGATGTGGGGGGTGGGAAAAAAGAGTCCCTATTTTTGTTTGTCAGTGGAGAAAAGTGAAATCGGAGTCGGACGGGTAAAGATGCCCCCGGGTCAAGCTAATACGACAGTGTTGTGCTAAAGCGTTTAAGGGGAAACTATTATGTTATGTCTAACAAAGAAAGGGATGAATTTTACGACTACATTCCATCCCATCTTATCAATCTTCCTTTTAAAAAAAAGAAAGAAAGAACTTCGTGCTTTTTGAGAGTTTGAGTGGCTTTTTTTTTTTGAAAAATGAAAGAAAAGCGAAGAGTGTAAACTGATTCTTAAAACCGGTGGATTGATTCTTTAAAGCGAAAATTTTAACATGGAAATAATACATTTGTTTTTGTTTTCGCAATATTGATTCTTATAAACGGTTGATTCTTATAACCACTGATCACTATAAGCGGTGGTTACTATATTTCGTGTCATATCAAGCATTATTAGACTTTTTTGCTTGAGGATTCATTAAATCCGTTGTGTATAAACAAAAAATTAAAAATGTGGATGAGTTGTAGAAACGTATCATTCAAGTAATTCGTGTAATAACTCCTGATATGCTACAAAACACTTGGAGAGAACTGGATTACCCTTTAGATGACTGTCGTGCAACAAAAGGTGTACACATCGAAATATATTATACTATGATCGAAATCTATGATTGATATTAAAACTTGGTGAGATGTTCTTTCCATATAAATATATTTTTAAAAATTCTAATGGGTACTTCCATAAAAATAAGTCATGACTTTTGGACACCTTTATCCCGGACACCCTGTATATGTGTGTTACGAAAATTTGACACCAAGAAACAAAAGCCAAATTACTGTTAGATCATTGAAAAGTGAAATATTTTATCATTTTTAAAGTGTATGATCACACCCTTCGAATTACAGCCAGTTTGCAATATGACCTTTTTTCTGTTGCACCCCATCCAGAACGAATTACGATATCCTCGTATGTAAATGTTTATTTCGTCACCAAAATTCACTGTAAAGTCATACGTTTATCTTGAATTTATAGGATCTTTCATCTGGGCAAAAAGTTGCTATTTTGGTGTATGAAATAAAAAAATTGACCTTTATTCTTGAAAAGGGCAATGTGTAAATGCAATTTTGTTATCTGTGCACTAATGTATTTTTAAGAAAATTTGTAAATTTAAGTAAAAATTTAAAGATTTATCCATTAATATAAAGAAAAACCCAAAAATAATTTTTTCTTCTTTTGTAATTGACATAATTTACCGACCGTTTTTCAATTTATACCAAGTTGTATAAATGGTGATGAAATTTATACCAACAATTTTTTTCCCTTAGAAGGGTAGATTGACATCTAATGGACTATTATTATCAATATAGGAGTATACTTTAAAAAATTACAATGTAAATGATGTCATAATATATATTAATCGTATTTTAAATGCACAAAACAAAAGTAAAAAATTCATTTAATTCTTTAATTATTTCTTTGTCATGCAATTTATGGACTAAGTCTAACAATTGAATCTGTTATGTATTTGTTCTTTAAAAAACAGGCTTGACGCATAATGGTGATTTCACAAATTTTAAAGAAAAGTTTCTCTCTACTTCCGGCAAACTTTCCAAATAATATAAAAATACATGTATAGAGTATATAGCTCACTTCTACCCAGACTTGGGTGTATATAATTTGAAGTGGCACTCTAAATGAATTTGATGCAAACACAGTTTATACATGGAACAATGTTTATTGAATATTCTTGCACATGTAGGCTTTGCTTTTAACAACAAGATTCATACGTACTACTTGTACAGATATATAAATACAGCTTTCAAGAACAATATATTTTTCAATACTCACGAACAGTAAGTCAACCAGCAGTACTGCCACGTAAACTTTGGGCCCCCTAAGCACTAGCGAAGGATAGCACTCGAGCTGCATACCCTCGTAGCTCCCTCTCGCTTATCTATCAACTTTAATAACACCTCCTTCAACCTTAACAACCTTTTTCAACCCTAACAACCTTTTTTTTATTAATGACGCTGCATGGTATTTATACTAAGCGCGTATGCCGAAATTAGCATATCTCAAGCAGCTTCTTTAATTCATTCACTCAAAAGTTCGATTCTTGTGAATCGAATCTTGTGTATGCCTTACACATGCTTGAAAAATAAAATGAAAGGGCACGTTTTCCAACAAAATCCGAAGAAAGCGAAACTATCCGAAACACGGCTTCCTGATAATCTCATTGAGAGTCCGTTCATTGCCGTCACCTCTTTATTTCCTATTTTCACAGCATAATCGAGTAACGTAGCAAACAAATTAACTCCGTCACAACAGTGTGTGAGATAAACGTTTTAAAAACACGGCCGCCGCCCTATTTAAACGGGAATTTATCCTTTAATAAGGTGTCGAATTACAGAGAAGCGCACAAAGTGAGGGACCCTCCATCCCTAGATGGGGGCCAGTATTGTTTGGACGGGCATCCCTGAATCGATCATATCGGGGCAAATAATAAATAAAAAAAGAAGAAAATCAATTTTGGCTCCCTGCTTCAAAGAGGGGAATCATCTACATAGAAAGCTTCAAGATTGGATACGATGGGGATGATTTTTTAACATTACTTTTTCCTTTCACAACTGCAGTACTCGACACGCATTTTCAAGGTTTAAAACAAGCGTGCCCAATGAAGCTTGACCCTTTAAGTGGAGTATAATAGTAGGTGAAGAGACAGGGGGAATGACAATATAGAGCCTGTGTCTAGGATATTTAAAGCAAATCGTTACTCCACTGAAAAGGGAATTTATTTATCCATTTGTTTATAAGGAGCGATTTGTCAGTATAAATCAGCTGACTTTGTCCTTCCAAGCACTCTACATTTTAATATTCCTTGAATGAAGAAGCAGGGGAAATCAATCATTTATCTATGGATCGACTGAAAATGTTTTACTAGTACACATAAGTTAAAATTTCTACAAGTTAACATTTCTATAAGTTGGAATACATATAAGTTGATATTTATGTGAAACTGTTAGTTGACAAAATTTTATACATTTCTATACATCAATATTCAGTTCTTTAAAGCGAATTGTTAATTTGATTTGCGTATAATAGTACGCCTTGCAACGCACATTGCAAAGTTATATATCTTGAGTTGATTATGATAATAGAGGAAGAATCAAGGAAAAATGTCATTCATCTTGTAACCGAGGAAGAATATTTCGCCGTCAATCGTCAGTCAAATTATCCTGTAAACGAGTATCGTGTAATATTTACACCAAGGAATTTATTTGAATAAAATAGGTATATATTTATGGGTAATTTGGGAAACAGATTATTATTTTTTATAAGGATATATATATATATATATATATATATATATATATGTAATATAAAAATAATTTTTATATTAATTATCTGACTTGTCTATATTCCTATAAAACATAATTTATTCCATTTCTAATGATGATATAATAGCTCTTAAAGTTTGCAGTAGTTAATCCCTTCGTTCCCCTATAGACAGAGAAATATCCTGATAGACTTAGAACAGCCTCTGTCTAGGGAGACTGAACCGATAAGAATCATCGGACACGCCCTAGTCCATGACGTAGCATAGCGTCATAGGGATTATTGCTTACACCAAGTCTTCTGTATGTTCCCGATATAAAAAGTGAACACGGCATGAAGCCGGGCTCTTCTTTATAATGATTGTACATAGAATATGTCACACGGTCTAGCTCCCTCCCTATGGGGAACTCCATATGAACAACAATAAAACTATTTTAAATCATTCGACTGTTTACTGCGTCCCAAGAATTCTTTTATAGCTGTTCCAACGATGCCTATTGCTATGATATTACATATATATATATATATATATATATATATATATATATATATATATATATATATAATTCTAGTTCCTTTTATATTTAGTAGTATACTTAAGTTCTCTTGAGTTTAACAATGGAATATAAGGCGTGTAATCAGTACAAATATAAAATTCTGTGAATGGAAATTACTTCCCAATTTTTATTAATAAGAAAATATTTCTGCCTCAATTCACATAAAGATATCGGAATTTCACACAATGTAAATATGAAATATATTGAACAGCTACACAGTGACACTTATTAAAATACAATTGAACTAAAAAATAGTATATTTCATAGTTACAAACCCCATACTGTGTGATCAGTACAGCAATATAAAACCTATAAGTTTACACCATATAACATAAATTCACTTTTCTCTGATTTAAATTGGTTACAGTTGTGAAAAGTTTTCAGATATATATATATATATATATATATATATATATATATATATATATATATATATATATATATATATATATATATATATATATATGTATTTATATATACATATATATATATATATATATATATATATATATATATATATATATATATATATGTATTTATATATACATATATATATATATATATATATATATATATATATATATACACACATATATATATATATTATATAAATTGTTGTTGTTGTAGTTTGGTGTATTGATGATGTTGCAAAAGGTTCAATTTTGATAGTTTACGGCCAACAAGAGACACTGATGCATCTTAATTAGCCATATTCGATTCTCTGCAATTCTAATTCTTTTCCTCAATTTTCATCTTAACTTGATTATACGTTTCATAGTTTTTATCGCTTTGGCATTTACAGTACGTATTTCACAGGCCAAATTTCCCTCAGTCTAACAATTAATGAACTCGTACATATTATCGCGGCAAAGTATTAGTCACAAATAAATACTTTCACAATAGGTTCGCTTATTATTTCCAGACAGTGCGAGAGACAGGAAGAATCGAGGCCGTTATCAAGCGGTTCTAATTTCAAGCAACCGTTCACTTCACTTGCGACAACAAATCCCTGTAATCTGAACGGATCATTATTCAGTGTTCACGCAAATTGTTTTATACCCCCAGATTCGAATTCAGCTCGAGAATTAATTGGACTGTATTACAGTCAGAGACTGATTGATTGAATTTCCAGAGAGTTGATGAAAATTAATATGGATTTGCAACCTCTCTTTCTATCATTTCACGACTCATACTCTCCTTATTACAGCATTGTTCCCGTCATAGCATATTGAGTAAATTCAGAGTTAAATATGAGAAGTTAAATAGAGTAAAATGAAGTGATTTTAAGAGGAATTGCTGAAGATATATAGCTCTTTTCATTTTGAAATGGTTTTCAATTTATATCGTGGAGTTCATAGTAAAGACATCAAACGATAAAGGCTGCTGTAATATTTCAGATAAATAAATAACATGCAATATGATATAATAAAGATATTGGTAGAGGGAAATAAAGGATTGCATGCCCTATAAACTTCTAAATAGAAGTGTGTTTGTGTTTAATTATGCATATGAAAAAATATAAAAACACATAAAATATTAATGAATTGGGCATGATTTGTCCAGGCATTTTAATGTGATTTAGTGAAATTATCAATACAATGCAAAATATTATGCTTAGTTATTTTCATAAATGGTTAATACATGTGTACATAAATAAGTCAAACTTTATTTATTCGTAATTCAGTGTAATTAGGGTAGCTAATTAAGTCTTATTATTGTATAACATCTCAAAAGCGTTAGCATTAAAGTTTATATAAAGGTCTGTCTTGAAAAATAATATTTTTAAATTGGCCAACTCACTTCATTCTTTGAATGAAATTGTACGAGGAAAAAGTTTTATATTGAAAAAGGAAATTTCGAATTCTTTTTGGCAAAATAGTTACTACGTGTTAATTATATCTTGATAGCGCTGGTCCATTAATTTTTGTTTTTTGAATTCTTTTATGGCTAATTCGTAACTCGAATACTTGCCAATTTTATATAAAATCCAAGGATATTACGTAGCTTGTTTTAATATGAACACAAGTTGGTCCCATGAATTATTAATTATCTCTTCAGGTGACATTAAAATAAGCTTTGGAAGATCAGAAGAAACGACAGTATTAATAAGCTAATAACATTGCGCAATACCAATTATCGCAATATTGGAAGATAGTCTTTTTTTGTTATTACATCAAACGCTTAGAATAGTAAGAATATTTATCTATTAGTTCTACGCACACACAAAAAAAAGTTAGCTTTAATTTAAACGATATCTACGGGTTAATTTAAAAATTTTAAATAATAGTGTTTAATTAAAACACAATATAGTTTATTACATTTTGCTTCTCTTCCTGCCCTATGTATCAAAAATGTACATAGCTGCAATATCGCACAATTTTGGCTTAAATCGATTTTTTGTCTCAATATTATGCATCGTAAAGCCGGTCAGGTATGAATACATTGAGTGCATATTAGGTAGTTTCTGCATTAATGATGGCGTAGCAAACATTCAAACGCTTTTGCCACGATGAAAGTAATTCATGTAATTTGTTTCAGCTGTTTTAACTAATCTTTATAATGTTTAACTAGTCTTTATAATGTTTTATAATAAAACTGTAATAAACTGGCACTCGCTCCGGAGCAATTTCTCTTCCATTTTCACACAGAAAAGTATTTCATACGAATTTTTCAGATGACTTTGTGTAAAAACTCTGTAAAAATGACTTTTCTCGGCTATTAATAATCCTATAATCAATAATGCTTGAATTCATACATAACAGTCCTTTGTGATACTTAGATGAAATGGTTTTCCACTCCAAGATGGAAGTCTAATTGCACCAAAACTAAAATCACATTTAAACTGTTTTATTGGGGAAAGTTAAGAGATTTTATTTAGGACCTCATCACAAAAGCATGTTAGCATTAGTTTAAATAACAGCTACTTGTAGATTCACTTCAAAATTTATAATGAAATGATTAAACTTCGTATTGGAAAAAATACTTTGTTGAGTTAAGACTCAAATGCATTGCAGCTGTTGTAAACTTATTTAGATTATTATAATTTTACTTCACGAAAGGTATATCGTTGATAACTTTTAAGGCATTTCAAATGTAATTCAAAACCCCTGAACATGTTATAGACATGATTGGAAAGGCATTGTTATAAAGATTAATAAAATTTTAAATGCTGATTATTCAATTGTAAAGATTAATTGACAGTGAAGTAGCCTAAATAATAAATGACATCATTAACACATGTTCATTATAAATAAATTACGTATGTATGATATTCTACCACAATAATGGATTACAACTCTAAAATAATAAAATACAATGGTCAAATATCATTTATGAAAAATCAGAAAATTATTAACAAATTTTAGATATGTACCACTGGTTTACAACAAGATACAAATTTCAAGTTTATGGCTCCTTTCTGTAACTTCTGTAATTTCTATGAATTTGAAACTTAATAGTCAATAATTAAATATGAACTTTCAAACGAAGTAAAGTTTTTTTTCTATGGATGTTTAAAAGGTAATGTTAGCTCATTAAAAATTATTCTTTTAAACTCTATATATGTTTGAAAGTAGCAAAACCGCTCGCTTATAGTTCGCATTCTAAAAAGGCTTCAGAAGCACGTTTTAATAGATTGCAGTAAATTTGCAAAGAACATTAAGTTCATAACCAAGCCCGAGAATTCGTAAGGGAGAGATCAGAAATTAATTTATCAACTTTTCCAATGCAGCGATTGGGAGGATACAGGTAGCAAAAAGGAAGAAAAGAATGAAAAAGAAATTTATACTCAGGAGTCTTACAATGCCATCTTCAAAACAAGGTTTAACACTTAGCCCAGTAGAGATTAAATATCGCTCCTTTAAGTAAAAAAATAATAACATTTTTAAGTCTAGAGAAAACGATTCGAAACTAATGCCAAATATTCCCGGCGGTATACACCCCGCTCGAATAAGATATAAGCCACATGTCTAACAGAAGTTAAATTCTCCGAACAAGTTCCTCAATTCTTGCATTGTATAAATAAAGGGACTATTGCTAGAGTACAAATAGTTCCTTACGAATCCTCTAGTTGCCATGGAAGCATGATTATGATTAAAGGCCCATGTGAGATTCGAGAGAGACTTAATCGGTTTAGGAAAGGAACCTTAGGAAAACCAATCCATAAAGTCTCGGAGCTCTTTTATAAAACACCAACTCGGTTATTCGAAAGCGCCTGGTTTTCATCAAAAACATTTCACATAATGAGTGTGTGCGCTAGGGAGTTGGAGTCTAAAGCCAAGTGCCGGGTTAAAAGAGGAGTCCCTTTCCCCGTTATGACAAGGGATAGTCTAATTTGAAGCAATTATGGCATCAGGCGGTAATTCACTAGAAGGGCTTGTTTGTTCTTTGTCTAGTAGTCTAAATATTTTGATAATTAATTATCCGAAGAGTTTCATGGACGTTTATCAAAATCTCGGCTACTTTTTAGTCGGATGTCACTAATTATTACCCGCTCACGACTCGCTCCGCATTTTAAAGCTCCAAATAGATCAAATGGTAGGATCGGGCGCTGTTTTGGCTTTGCCTTCGAAAACAATAACATAAAACATTATTGCTTTGATTCTTGGTGGTAACAGCTGGAAGACGGGTTCAGTTTCAAAGGATCGGATATTTTTTCGAAATTCTTTACAAACCTTTAAAAATATATGGCAGTAAATAGTTGAACAAAAAGCTTAAAATTTAAGACTAGATCATCTGTATAGTATAATAACCATTAAGTGCCTTCAAAAATGTTTATCATTTAAGGCGACAATGGACCTTCAGATTGACAAAAATATGTCGCCAAAGCGATTTTTTTTCCTTCAGAAAATGACTCTGCAACTCATCAGCTTTAAATTTAAAAAAAAAGTATGTTGATCCGATCATTATTAACCGAGTTATAAGTATTTTTTTCAAACGTAAACAATGGAAATGTAAGTCAAATTAAAACTTTTAATGCCATTTTCTCAAAACAAATTTTCATGTCGTTTCGGTAAGTTCAAAATGTTCCATGCGGCATAATTTTTCTTCAATTTTCATAAAATTTCATAAATGATTATGTATATATGTTAGAATAAAACTTAGTAATCAGTTCATTATACTATTTTAAAACAACTTAAAAATTTTACGATAAAAAATTTTTTTTGATAAAATTTTACATAAAAAAACCTATAAAATGACCTATTTTTATCGATTTCTTTTCTAGTTTTTACAAATATGACTGTAAATCAAATATTGCTAGTAACTTTTATTATAACTATATAAAGCTAGCTTAAGAGAGAAAATTACATATCTGAGACAAAAACTAATGCACATGGAGCATTTTTAAATAGAGTAATTAACAAACTGATTTTAATTAATATATTACTTAATTACATTCTGATTATCTTTTTTTTAATTTAGAATTTCCATCTCCAAACAACACTGCATAAGTATACAAAATTTCATAGCAATTGGTTAATAAATTTTAAAAAAAAGTTTTTCTTGATCCATTGTCGCCTTAATAGAACCTTATGAAAATGTTACGTCTCAGGAAAATTTTAGTAACATTTTCCATACTGTGTCATTAAATATAACCATTATACAACTCACTAATGATATAAGTTATTTTTCTCATTTACCCAGCTCATAATAAGATAAATACAGATCAGCTGTACACACACACACACACAAATATATATATATATATATATATATATATATATATATATATATATATATATATACAGGGCTAGTTTTGAGGTGGAACGCGCCGGAACGGCGTTCCGGTACCTCTCTTTAGGAAAAAAAAATTACGATGGTTAAAAACATTTATTTAATCACAAATTACTCTGTTGTTAGTGAGTGAGCCTGACATACTACTCTTTACACTTCACTCAAAAGAACCATTCGCAGGTCGTAACGATCGATTATGATGTGAGGCTGGGGTAGTTTGTTGAGCGTTACTACTGAGTACAGTGAACTGCGACTATTTCACTGAAGCGGGTGGTATTGCGGCTTGACCTTGGCCGGCTGACGGGACGGTAGTCTGACTAATTTTTTGCGGACTGCACTGACTTTTCGCGGGTTTGCAAATGAGGTATTGATTAGCCCTGACCCCTCATTTCGAGAATTGACCTCCCTGAGGTAGCTATCCTTCTTCCATGTTGTGTTGTTGAGGTTAGTTGCGTTTGAGCAGTGTCAAGTCAGTGTGAGTGCGATAGATTGTGAAGTGAAATGAGCAAAAAACTAACCGATTTTTTCTCACTTTCGGGTGGCAGTAAAATACTCAAGCACAGCATTAGTTGTGACGATACCAGTGATGACAAAGTGGTTAATGACGATGACGGCGAAACGAAAAGCCTAAGTTCGCAACCGTCCTCTAACACTGCAAGTGAAACAATGGCTTCTGAAAAGCTTGACTGTAATGTAGAATACCCTAAAGAAAAAGATACACCTGTTGAGTGCGACAATGTCTTGCCAGATTGTTGGACTAACTCCCAAAAACGAGTTTTGCCAAAAATATGACTGGTTGTTTGATAAAATGGAACGTTAGGATGCAGTGCTTGTGAAAAGGTTGGGGTTTTATCTGTCCATAAGAAAACAGGTATGAAAATTTCAAAAGTGTGAGCAAGTGGTGACGTAAGTAGCTACGGCGACACTAAAGAAAAAAAGCAAACTTCGTTAAGGAAAAAATATGTATGAACACAAAGAAAGTGCTGGTCATAGAGCAGCTGTTAAAATTTTATGTGAAGGTAAAAATGAAGTATTCGGAGAAAGTTGTTTTGAAGCAGCGTGCTCACGAAAAAGAAGCTACTGAAAAGATATTTCGTACTGCATATAAGATTGTTAAAGAAAATCAGTCCTTTCACAATTTTGAAGCAGAAATTGATTTGCAAGAACTTAATGGGGTTGACATGGGTCGCATTTTACATTCTAACAAAGCCTGTACTAACATTGCATAATGAAGAATGACACGAAAATTGGCCTGATAATTGATGAGTCAACTTCCCTTAGCAACAAGTCAAGTTTGATTGTTTACGTTCGTTGTTCTTTGCCTAAAACTGGTATGTGTGGTTCTACCAACGTCTTTTTAGATTTAGTAGATCTTCATGGTTTTACTGCTAAGGCGGTATTTGACTCTTTGATTAACTGTCTTCACTCTAATGGAATAACTGACACGTTTTTAAGTAAAAACTTAACAAGCTTAACGTGTGACGGCGCTGCTACTATGATTGGTAAAAACAAAGGTGTTGGAGCATTATTTTGTGTGAAATTCCCTTCTGTTATTGTTTGGCATTGTGCTAACCACAGGTTTGAGCTCTCAGTGTCTGAAGTAGTTCAGTCAGTTTCAGGTTGTTGATAGATTTAAATCCTTCATCGACAAACTGTATGTTGTGTATCATGCTTCACCAAAGAACAGCAGGTAACTGCGAACCTGTGCAAGTTTACTAGAGAAAGAACTTTATAAAAATCGGAAGAGTTTTGAGCACACGTTGGGTTGCGTCTAGTTTCAGATCTGTGTCAGCCGTTTAGAGATCTTATGAAGCACTATTCCATCACTTTAAAGAAGCTTCAAATGACCCAACCAGAGACAGCAAAGAAAAAAGTACGTTTGAATGCCTCCTCAAAACGATTACTGAAACTAATTTCCTTTTAGACTTGGGCTTGATGGCTGATGCATTGCAAGAGTTCTCAGAGTTAAGTGAAGCTTTGCAATCTTGCAACGTTGATCTAAGCTATGCTAACAAAAAGTAAAAAATTACAGCTTCCTTGTTTAAGGAAAGAAAATCAGTGCCAGGATTTTACTCATCGATGGCTCAAGAAGCAGTAAACAACTTGTCTTTCTTCGGAGTTCCTCTGCACGAAAAAGAAGGTAGGAAAATCAACCAGCCTTTGAACTCCGAAAAGTTTTACGAGGCACTTAAAAAGTCTATTGAAACAAGACTGCTCAGTGAAAAATACTTTGAGCTTGCTGACACCATGAAAGAAATGGATGAAAAAAACTGGTCACAAAATGTCCCAATAACGTTTGGGGAAAATGAAATGCGGAAACTTGCCTCCAAGTTCAAACTTAATGAAAAACAACTAATTACAGGATTCCAAGAGTATCTCCACTTCAGAGTGTTCCTGGAAAGTCTCAACCCCATGAAACAGTCAGTCAATCTGATAGCCATATCGTCTAGTGAATGTGAAAGAGGTTTCTCACAGATGAACCTCATTATCACACCTTTGAGATCATCACTGAATATTGCAAAGGTTTCAGGCCTGTTGTTTGTAAAGATCAATAGACCTCCTCTTCGGCTCTTTAACCCAACTAAGTATGTTGACTCTTGGCATGTGTCTGGACACCATTCAGCATTAGCCGTCAAGAGTAAGGAGAGGTCAAGAGACAAGAAGTATGATGAAAACATGTCGAAGTTTTGGACAATCTTTTAGGATGTGCATAAAACTTAAACAATCATGAAACTGTGCTTTTTTACTGCTTTTATTACTTTTCTACAACACATTTTGTACTTGCTTCTTCTTCTTCACAAGCACAAACACAAGCACAACAGCCCCTTACAGGCCCTGGCTGCCTCAACCGCACGCTCCTTCCAGCGTCTTCTATCTGTGACGACTCCTCTCCAGTTTTTAATTTTCAAAGTTTTTAAGTCTTTTTCAATGTCATTTAACCATCTAGTCGATGGTCTACTTCTAGCTCGGGATCCTTGGGTTTTTTAAATGTCAAGATCTTAGAGAGATTATCTTCCGAGCTTCTCCAAACATGGCCAAGCCATCTTAATCTATTACTACGGAAGACTTGTGTTATTTGTGATTGCCTATAAAGCCAAAATTATATCTAATTATAATAAGTTCAAAATTATATCTGATTCTCCAACGTCCTTCTTCCTGCACTGGGCAAAAGATAGCCCTGAGGATTTTTAACTCAAACATGTCCAGTGAGCGCTGCGTGTCTATGCTCAAGGTCTATGTTTTACTTGCGTAAAGTAAGACAGGTAGTATTAGTGTCTTATAAATTCTTAATTTAATTTTGCGAGATTAGATCTCAATTGTCTTCTCAGCCCAAAGAAGCCTTTATTAGCCATTTGATTCTGTTATCAATTTCTGTTCTTAGTATATTTTTGTCATTAATTATAGTGACAAGGTATTTAAATTCATCAACTTTTATTGAACTTGTCTTGCAAAATAAAATTTGGAATTAAATAAAATGTTCAAGTTTTTGTATAACCAAAGATTTCTTTTTTTCAGGACAATAATTTGGAATCCCCCCCTCCCCACACACACACACACCACCACCCACACCACCACTATCACAAGCCCTGGAAGGTTCCCTTTCCGGCACTTCTATTTCTAGAAATCTAGCACTATATATATATATATATATATATATATATATATATATATATATATATATATATATATATATATATATATATATATATATATATAAACACTTGATTCCACAATATTACTGAATAGAGCAGTTTTATTTCAGTGTAATTATCCCTAAACCCTTTATTTTCCATGAATGGTAATAAAAAGTTGGCCAAAGTTAAGTTATTTGTGTAAGGATTTCAATAATTCCAAGTTTTTTGTACGGCAATAAACTTAGGAAAAGAGAAAACAAAGAAACTGAGTCGTCTTTAAATTATGTTTAAAAATTCCTATTATACAGGGAAAATATGTTGTATGATGCACTATGATCTCGGAGTGTAACGTTAGTTCTGCATAAGGTTTATACAGTCCATACATCGATTTGGAGTAAAAATATCCTTATATGTAAACGAATTGTATTTAAAGGAATACTAAATTAACTGACTGGTAACAAGTATCTAAATTTCTCACGTAAAATACCAATGAATTTAAAACTTTTCTTTAAATTTTAGGAATCAGCCAATATTTTAGCAAATAATAATACTTTTTGACTTCATGCAAAACATAATTTTTCGCAATACTTTTTTTAAACTATCCCAGTTAACTAATTATTGTAGAAATAATGTTTCTGATATTATTCATATTTGTTTCAAATTTCCGTTTAAGTAGTACCACAAGCAATAAGTTTTGATAATCTCCCCATTGAAGGAAGATCTTAGAAATCATAAACGAGTTTAGAAATCATAACGAGTTCATTAAGCGAGAAAATTAGCCCTTCGGAAAAAATAAATAGTAATATCTATGATTATTGAAAGTAAAGATTTTGTAAAATAAATTCAAACAGATGCTATATTATGAAAAGGCATCATCATGATGTTTCGAGAAAAATGGCTTTATTATAAAAATTAGCATTTACTTGGATACCATTTTGCTTCTTTAGATAAAGTGCAATGCTTCATGGTATGCTATCAATCAAATTCTAGTAGGTACTGACAAGAATAGCCAATCATTCGTCCTTCAATACTATTGTCAGAGATAAAATCATTGCTTTTAATTTTGATTCCGTTGCTCCAGTTTATTCTAGAAATACTCTAGGGCAATGATTCTAAACCTTTTTATGTTTAGCCCCCTCCTCTGTCTTTGGATGACCTTCAGGCCAACAGTTAGATCAAACACATTTTCAATAATATATTCTTGCACACTTCGTGCTGATAGATTCTTGCAAGAAGCTCAACCGATCTGGCAGAAGAAATGGTCATGTCCATTATACTGTCATATTCTAGGTAGAACTGAATCTATCCAAGCGTCAAGGTGCCAACCCGAGTCCATGGTTTTTGTAAACCAAGCAACGGGCAATGACCCTTGTGTAAAACAATCCCATAGCATGATGGAGTCATCGCCGAACTTAACTACTGGAAGAATGCAATCTGACAGAACCGTTAATTGCCAGATTCACATCTTCCATGAAGGAGAAGAAGAGTGAAACGTAACATCTGATTTCAAAGGACTGCTTCCCAAAGATAATGTCCATGCCCACATTCGTATTGCTTACGTGTTGACTATATTTGCCAAGGCATTTTCCTAGAAGTTTTTTTCCCATTTGATTTGGCAAGTTGATTGCAAAACGGGTCGCAAAATTTTGGCTTTGTTAAAGTATTTACCTGATTAAAGATTGTAATCTTTGTTTAGATTAATTAAGTTTTTGATTAATAGCTTATTTTAAAGCCTATGAAATATAGTATAGATTATCATCTTGTTTCTATTGTCAAATGACATCATAGACAAGCGGTAGTATTTTACTTCAGTGTTTTATCCAGTTGTAGGGTGACTAATTAAGACTTTATAATACGGAGATTTGCATTTTTGATTCCTTGCGACTTGAATTCTGTTGAAGTTATGGCTATATACACACACTCTGTACCTTGCAAACTAAGCAGCAGAATTAATGGTCATTTGTCTGAGTTTCTTAAAAGAGTTGTCGTGTTTCAAGTTAGAAACTTGTTTCCAAGATTTACTTCAAAATGACCACAAAAATTCCCAGAAAAAATATAAAATACTTTCAACTTACGTGCAACAATTTGCAAACAAATGAACTCAATATAATATAAATTTGTTTAGTTAAAATAACTGAAAAAATCTAACAGCAGGGAGTGTATTTAGGTATTGATGAAAGAGATAAGAAACCTGAAAGCTTCCTCCCCCCCATTCAATTTTTTGATCATTATTAAAATCTAATAATTTCTGGATATTTTAAAGATAGTTTGCCCAGTAGATTTGAAAGAAATCGACCTAAATTTCCAGAAGGTGAGCCAACATATTCGGCAGCCATTTTTATTCTTTGTATTGAACGCAACTGAGGCAGACCGAAAGAAGTTTAGCTTAATAATAAAAAAATAAAATAAAAAAATAGTGAAATTCTAAAGCTGTAACATAAATTGTCAGATATTTACGTAATTTGACTGATTATTTAAACTTCAGATATTATTATTTTCTAAATGAATTAATTAAAAAATATTGAATAGTTTACTTTGTATAAAGACCTTTAAAAAATGTCATCTTGTCAAAATTTCATTATGTCATCTTGTCAAAATTTCAACATCTCCCATATGCAAATTTGGAGTATCTAATCTGCATAAAAATATATTTGATATGTTTTAATCACAGCTCTTAAATATATCAATAAAAACAATATTTTTTCTATGTATAATTTGTTTGTTAGTAATATAGATTATTCTAATATTTAACATACTAAAGGTATTTTCATATGAATCACATAAGGAAAATTATCATGCTGTTTTAAAAATTATGCATAAAACAGCATCAATTTATCTTTTTCAGTAATTTTAACTTTAAACAAAACTTCAAGGTATGTAAAAGAGGGCATTTTTTATGCTAAAAAAATTCATGAAAAACAAAAAAGGGATATCAGGCTTTTTATTGAGCTATTCAAAACTAATTTGGTAGCCAAGAATTACTTTTTAAAGCAAAGCACAAAAATAAAAAATTTTTAATGTAAATATAAAGTCTAAACTTTTTAATTGCAATTAAAATAAAATTATGAACATGATAAGGAAGAACAGTTCAACAGCCACTTATAAATGTTTATGAATAAGGATTACTGCCACGTGCAGTTTCACTTTTACAGCCTTCCCCCCACCCCCTCGCTTTTTTCTTCCGATTACGTTCCACCAGAGTGAACCACAGTTATGTAAATCGATTGCTTGAATATATTCCTCTGAATACATCGCACCTCCATTAATACGTTCGCAGTGGATATCAATCATGAGTCTCTATGGTGCGCCAATGCTCACTTGAGCTCATCGGGCCTTTGTGGAGATCAGGAACTGTACCTGTATATGTTTTTGTAAAGATATAGCAATACTTGTTAAATTGGTAAAATGTATTGGGGGTCACACAAATTTCAATCAAATAATTTCAAACGAAAATTTAATCCACAATTTAGCTGCTACTAAGAGGATGTCATTACATTTACCAGAGGCTAATTCCATCTGATTAGAATAAAATAATCTTAGAAACACACGTAAAAATTTGGGACCCAATGAGTAACAATATGAAATGTACCTTATTATTCACTCTTATAACGGCTTCAGTAGGTAGAACACGAGTAAATGAAACTATACCAATCATTAGTTTCATATCCTTTTCCTTCTTCTTTCCCTTTTTCTATTATATATATATATATATATATATATATATATATATATATATATATATATATATATATATATATATATATATGAGAAACAATAACCTTTCACTTTCATTAAATAAAACGCCTATTCGAAATTCTTTCATTTTATCTTAATAAAGTATCACCCCCCCCCAAGCCACGTGCAAAGGGGAATCATATAACATCGAAAGTTCCAGACGCATGGCGCAATATTACCTCATATGACGTGTGAGGTCAGGTGTCATGATCTAACCATTTAGAAGTTTAATGCACCCATACTCGGGTGAGAGCGTTTAGCATTATCTGTGGCTTTTGAGTGTCTGTCACTAAAGGTAAAACATGCACAACTTTTAGCTCTACGTTCTTTGTCTTGATGTGTGTTACGGCAAACTCCGGAATAAAGACTCTGTACAGATGTATCTTTAGATAAGTATGTGTCGCCCGAATGTTTAAGAACTATAAACTGTCCAGCGATTGTGCCAACCAATAAAAGATTTGATATGACTGAACAGCGCCTTGTCAATCCGAAAAGGTTCCACGTCTTGTCTCATGCTCCGTCAAGACTAACTCCCGGATTATCCGAAATACTACGAAGTCTCTTCCTGTCATCCAACATCTCCTTTGCAAATATTAAATACATACATCACACACATACACACACACACACACACACACACACACATATATATATATATATATATATATATATATGACATGACATAAGGAATGAAATTCCCATGGTAGAGAAAATCAGTACAGATTTCTGGAGCTAATCTCACACAACAGTTAATTCTCGACGAAGGTTGGAATTATTAGAGAATATTCACTACCCCTCAATAGTGGACTGGACGCCAGCGGATATGCATAAAATCCGATAGCATGTCGGATTTTATGCAAATCCAGTGCTCGCACGTGACCTGTTAAGGTTAAATACGATACGCGAAATGGTAACGTCGTAAGTTCTGTGTGAAATTGTGACAATGTGTCGAAGCGAAAGGAAATTAGTTACTTTGAAAGAGATGTTATAGTTGGATGTCACATTAGTGGCAAGTCTATTCGCTCAATTGCGGTAGAATTATCACAGCCACGGTCAACTGTTGGTGATGTCATGAAGAAGTGGAAGACTACGGGAGTTGAGACACGAACTGTACACGTTGGTTGTCCCCGTAAACTGACCGAACGGGATCGGCGTGTTCTGAAGCGCGAGGTTCGTAAAAACTACAAGAAACCACTCCAAATCATCAACAGCGAGTTTCAACAGGCAGCTTGGGTTACGGTGTACCCGAATACTTTGCGGAAAGAACTGCCCGCCCTCAATATCCATGGATGTGTTGATGCACTCAAACCAAACATCACACCATCCAACAAAGCCGGCAGACTCGCTTGGTGTTTGCAACGTCGCAACTGGACTGTGGATCACTGGAAAACTGTTTTATGGAGCGACGTATCACGCTACACGCTCTTCCAGTCGGATTGTCGTGCTTGGGTTTGACGAATGCCAGGCGAACGTTTGTTACCCGAGTGCATCGTTCCAACTCTCAAGTTCGGTGGTGGTGGTGTACTTGATTGGTGGTGTTTTTCGTGGTATGGCCTGGGACCTTTGCATGTTGCTCCTGGTAAATTGAACACCGACGCCTAGATGAACATTTTGGACAATCAGGTTCTTCCTAGGTTCTGGCAATTTTATGGAATGAACGAATGCTACTTCCAGTACGACGTAGCTCTATGTCATGTTGCAGCCTCTGTCAAGCAGTGTCAAGATATAGATGTTAAACGTCTTCCCTGTCCTGCTCAAAGTACAGAACTTAAGCCTCATAAAACATTTGTGGGACAAGTTAGAGCGACGCGTACAGACCAGGGAACCACGTCCGAAATCTACAGCTGAGCTGGCGACATTCTTGCTGCAGGAATGGATGCAAATACCCATAGCTGTGTATCAAAACCTTGCTGAAAGTATGCCCATAAGGGTTGCTAGTGTAATTGCAGTACTTGGGGGACCATCTCCCTGTTAAAGAATGTATTCTTTCCCTTCTACCATCACATTTTGCTGTCTGGTCCATTATTGTAGGATAGTGTATGTTTAGAGAAGTATTAGAAAATAGCATAGAAATAAAAACTTCTGGCCAGCTCATTTTGATGGATTATCTAATCTCGTTTTCATAGTTTTACAGTTAGCAAGCTATTAATAAACAGCTGTATAACAGGAGACAAATTTCAAAAAGTATATAAATGGATGACTATCCAGATTGTTGAAGGTTAGTCAATACATCTTTATGATCATTCTAAATTTCACGCGTTAAGATTCCGTTTCCTATGGTATGAGAAACAAACAGAATAAAAAAGCCAGCATCCTTCCAATTGCGTGATTTCATTCATACTAACATCTAGAAAATTTTATTGTTCATGAAAAACTGGAGAAGACTGTCTGCCAGGAGCATGCTTTGTACTTCCAGGTCAGCATCCTCCCTAGCGATGTGAGTAATCTCATACAGTTATTTTCGTTCCTTACATTTCTCGTTTCCTTTTTTTTTTTGCGGGAAGTGCCCCAGAGGCAAAATTAACGCACCAAGAACAAAAGGTATTGGCCAAACATATATTCTTTTATTAAATGGACATCGCTGTTTTTCTGCCATGAATATTTATGCATTTTGACAGTGCACTATTGTTCTGTCTAACGACTTAGTACGGACATAACGATCGGTTGGTAGTAAGTAGGAATTGAACCTATACTCTAAAGAAATTCCGTACCACAAGACTATTTCAGATATGTGAGGAACTATAGTATATTCAATTATATTACTCAGAAATCCCACGAGTTGCTTTAGGCATTTTCAGAGTATTACAAGCATTTAAAAACTTTCCAAGCACATTTAATTTGAGAGATGCTAAATCCTGATACCAATTCAGCCAGTTTGATGTACGCTGGTCTTCTCGTGACAATATCAATCACTCGTTCTTCCAGGAGGAATGAAGTCTCAGTTTTTCGTTGCGAAAAAGAAAATAGTTTCCTAATTTGAACATAAGTAAAAGCCATCATGTCTGTTTTTCAATCAAGGTTTTTTAAAAAACATTTCCAAATATCTCTGCAATAACTTACACGATGCCTCTCTGCATCATCCTTCAAGAAGGTATGGGCTGCTGATATAAAATATACTTGCGACTAGATTCTGACAGCAAAAATTGCAAGCATTTGAATAATTATCTAATTACATGCATTCTAGTTGGATAGTGTCATTGTCCAATTAGAATGCGTACCATATAAAATTATATTTATATTCCTTTCTTCCTAAAAAGTATTAAATATATTATTAGTTTCTTAATGATTAAATTACATTCTAGATTGAAAGTTTAAACTAAAATCTAACGAAAGAAAGTAGACATATTGACTCTCTGTTTTAGCATTGTTTCGAACAAACAAGTGGAAAGGGATTGTTTATGCCAGATACTCCGACACATCTGTTGTACTTTTACAACTGTGCTCAGACAATCTGCATAGTTTGTTTGTTTTTAGTTTTGTCCGTTCGTTCTGAGCTGCAACGTAATGGGCTTGGGTTCAAATCACGAATAAGGCTTCGTCATTTCCATGTCGTCCGCCTAATTGAGAGCAATGCTAGCTCACCTATATTGTGTTCCCATAATAAAGTAGCTAGCAAAACTTAGCAGATCCTCATAGGACATTGTCAAGAAGTACCTACCGTCAGAGACAAGTGCCTGCCGCATAGGAAAAAAAGAAAAAAAAAGAGAAGTTTTGTCCATGCCATAAAGCTGCGTTGTTCCCTACTATTTGAATCTCTTTATATCCCTACCTTAATGTCCAGAGAATAATACAATTCAGAGCAGACTTGCACCTTTGTCTTTTATTCCTAAAACAACCAAAATTGCAGGTCAACGGCACATGATAATCTGCTTCATATAAAAGTTTCTTCTGCAAGAGAGAATACAAAGATAAGACATCATACAGGCTGTCACAAACTATCCGTCACATTATAAGCAACTGTCGTGAGGGAAAAGTCTAGAATACTAGAAGGTATTCTTAATGCCCAAAACTGACTAGGAAAAACTTTTAATTTTCCAGTGCTTTCCATAGAAATTCAAGAAGTGAGCATCTTAGAATAATTGGTTGTCCAAAATCTGATTTCAAAACTACGTCATTCCTCAAAGATAATTTACGAAATGGTTTGCGAGATTGACTCTCACTGTGATACAATATCTTCACTGACTAACATTTTGCTAAACATTACAGTTTTTTTCGCAGTTTTTATGAAACTCTTTGGATTAGATTTCTGTGCAGTGTATGTTTATCTTACGCGTTAAAAAGTTTTCTGTATCAAATAACATTTTAAAGCGTAATCTTGTTTTGATGAGCAAAAAGGGATTACTATTACAATGACAGGCAGTTAGGAATAAGTTAAATTGACAAATATGGTATTTATAATATGTAATATTAAAATTATTGACATTTGATCATTTGAAGCAAGGTAATACTTCAGTTACAGCCATACTTAACAAGAGAAAAAAATTGTGAGTAAAATTTCATTAGGTATAACAGCTACTTATTTTTTTAAATGTTATCAAAAGAATTTCTTAATCATTATGAGCCCTTGAATGTGAAATATTTCAGGTTGGTACCATTGAGTTTTACGTTAACACTTTAAATCTAATTTTTCAAATCCCGATTGAAAAGTAATTCACTTTTACCTTTCGTGATGGAAATTCTTTAGCTTTATAACCTTTCAATTCTGTAAATCATGAAAATTTCTATATTGCTTTGACCCTGAAAAACACGTTCTTTTATGTTTTAACTCTTAATCGACATCTTGAAGCTTGCTGATAAAAAAGCCCATAATCTTTTAAAAATAGTGTCAAAACTTCAAATTTATTTAATATTATTACTTTCCATGTAACGTTATATATATTTTTTTTTTACATTTTCAGAAATTTCTAATAAATTTTAGGAGACAAAAAGCGATTCATTTTATGCAATCATGTATTTATTTTTTTCTTAAGAGATTTGTTTAATGGATATTAAGCTCAAAATCTACATGCACTTGGTAATAAAAAGAGTTACAAAATATCACATTTGAAAAAGATCTAATCTTGTATTTTAATTCGAGGAATATCTACAAAATACAACTGAGTTTTGTGTACTTTCAAAAGAAGATACAGATCATTCAAAACTTTAAGTAAATTATAAGTTTGTTGAATAAGTGGATATTTAGAAATTGTAAAAGTAAACACTTTTAAGTAAATAATAAATATATTGCTTCATACTGGGACATTTATTTTTAATATTCATGCTGAAAATTTAATCATACTGTAGATGCATCATATCATTCAAAGACAAGGCGATATTTTAAATGCTTTTTAAGGTTTTATTCATATACATCATAGTAACACTTTTGAGATAATATGTCTAATTCTGCATATTGGTTATTCGTCATTCTGCCGTCGTTTGCTTGAATGTCTATAACTCCTGAACAACACATCTTTTCTCTTCTCCTGTAATTAAGTATCGCCGTCATTTACTCCCGTAAATAACAAATCATATTAATTTCCATCAACCTATCGTAAATTTAGCTAAAGAAAACTTTAATTCAACAGAACAAGGATAACAAGAGAAAAATTTTGCTTTGGTTAGCTAAGTAAAATTTTTCTTGGGTCTCTTCGGGTAGGAAGTAATTGTATATCGGGAAAAAATTTAAATGACAATTTATTTGATTTTTATCATTTCTTATTAACATCGATGCATATCAATCCTATTCTTAATTCTTGTCTTTATTGTCGTTGCTAGTGTATTTGTTCATATTTTAAGTATTTCCTTGAGTTTCAAAACTGCTTTATTAAGTTACATTTCAAAATGTTTACTCTAGTACACTATGACAAACCAAAATTTAAATTTAAGAAATTCAGCATCATTATACAAATATAAAATGCTGTTTTGTTTCCTCGTCTTGTAAATGCATTTGAAAATAATTTGACTTATATATATAAAAGAGTTGGCGATAGAGATTCCAAATAATTATTTATTTTTGATAAAATGAATGCACATATGAATCAAGCCAAAAATAGGAGTCAATTAAAATCATTGATAATAGATACCCAACAAATATTATTTCACACGACATTTATATGATGCTCCGGTAAAAAAATTTATATCATTTGAAATGTGCTTTAGAGTTAACTTCAAATATTTTGAAGCAGGTTTAAGAGCCCATGGAATATCGAGTGAAGATTTGCATCTTAATTACATTTTTTCATCAGTAGAAAAATATAAATGCTGAAAACGATTACATTCTGAAACCTGATCCGGTTACCTTGGGTGGTAATGCCGCCCAAGAAATACAACGATTAGCCCTCGAATGGTTTTTTAATGATGTCAAATTCCAAACTATGCACTTACGTAATATGTTCCATTGTTGTTGAACTACTAACTTCATGAAAATTATGCTATGGAGACTTAAGTCAGGATATTTTAGTGCTCATGTAAACACGTGACTTGCTTACATGCAGTTCGTTGAAGGAATAGATGGGAATCGTTATAAAAGGAGAGGATTGCAATTGAGTGTTTCAAATTAAGAAATTGTGTAATTTCAAAGCATTCACTTATCAGACCAGGGTCAATGCTCCTTTCTTATAATTACAAGACATTACGTTGGGCTTGAGGCTCCTTTACATCGATAAGTTGTCGATGCATAGGGTGAAATGCCCAATGCAATCTTTGATACGATCGTCTCGACACCTATAGCACTAACATGAATTCGAATTTCTGAAACAGCAAGTTAGCATTCCTACAACGTATTGAGATACACTGAAGTGCCACTGAATTAGGGATAGCAAAGCCTATGCAAATTGTGTAGTGCTGCACATCATGTATGCGCAAGTGAGGGCGCTGTGGTAACTGCATATATAGCGCGTACTGTGGTTGTTCTGAATTAGTTGTTGGAATTGCCAGTATGGGTAAACTGCCTGATTTAGACGCCTTCGATCGCGGACAAATCGTAGGTGCGCGACGCATGGGCCATTCAATTTCCGAAATCGTCAGACAGCTAGGATTTTCAAGGTCTGGCTGGAACTGTACAAGGGTATGGTGGCTCAATCATGTTCTGGGGTGTTTTTTCGTGGCTCAGTTTGGGATCTTTGGTGCGTGTACCAACCTCCCTCAATGCAATTCGGTACGTAGAGTTTCTGGGTGATCACCTCCATCCGTTTATGCTGTTCTGTTATCCGCACGGTAATGGAGTTTTCCAGCAAGACAACTGTACCTCTCACAAGTCTCGGTTGGCTACTGGCTGGTTGGATGAGCATTCCTCTGACTTCTCTGTCATGAATTGGTCACCTAGAAGCCCAGACTTAAATCCTATTGAGCATCTTTGGGATGTTTTGGAACAAGGCGTGAAAAGCCATCACACAGCACCAAAGAACCTTACTGAATTATGGACAGCTTTAGCCAATATTTGGCAAGCCCCGTGGAACGTTTCCAGAAACTTGTTGAATCTATGCCTCGTCGTGTGGCAGCCATTATCAAGGCCAGAGGAGGCCCAACTCGTTATTAGGTAGGTATCACTAATTCAGTGGCACTTCAGTGTAGTTTAAATACCTCTACGAATGTTATACATATTTACCATAAAGTTTTGAACTGCAAGTACCAAGCTAGCATTGGCACGTGTAGTTCAAAACTTGCACGATAGTCGGGGGTATACATAAATAAAGAAAAATCAGTTTATCGGAATTCACGTGTTCTTATAATTGCTACCTCTCACTATCCTGGATCCCGATATATGATAAACTTTACACGCTTGTGGTTCTTACTACCAAGTTATATAAATTTGTCAGTATAATATACTTAAGTATTCTTAATTGGCAATATCTATTTCCCTTCTAGGAATGTGAAGGGGACCTAATACAAGTTTTTTTCTTTTTTTTTTTTGAGAGTTTACTATCACTTAGAAATCATAACTTTGCGACACGACCAACATATTGCTAAAATCTACTCAGTCCTGCTACACTCCATAAAGTCCCTTTTTATTTTGCAATCATGTCTTGTAACAAGTATAATGTTATGTTTTGTGTAGATATTAAGGAAAACGAACTCCCATCGCCCTTGATTACCCATCGAACCATTGGCTATTGTTGGAGATAGAGGATTTTAGATTTGTTCGACAATATACTGGTAAAAGAATAAGACGCTCTTTGCGTCCATCGTTTATTTTTCCTTACAGGGATAATACCTTTAGAAGAACTTATCATGTACACAAATTTTCATATTTCATGACACAGGCCCGAGGTAGCATTGTGGTAGGGTGTACGGCTTGAAACGAGGGGGGGGGGGTGCTCAGCTCGAATCCTGACGGACACCATCAAATACCGTCGAGTCTAGGTCGGATATGGATACGTTAATTCCGTAGGCCGGAAAAGGCTTTTATGAGGTCAGAGAGGGTGGGAGAAGGTACGAGTCCCCAGATGTCGGTCAAAATTGAGGTGACACCAGGGGGAAGTGTTGATTCACCTATACGGTGCCCCCATTGAAAGAAAACAATGATTCTCACAGATTATGCGCGAATGTTTTCATTGACAAGTGCCTCGCATTGGCAAACAACAACAACAACATTTCATGAGCCTGTTCTATGGGGTAATGTCTGAGGGATGCTATTTCAGAGTAAAACTAACCATGCGTGCTAACTTCCCCTCTTAATCTGTACGGATATTTTTTTCTTTCACTCATATTATTACACTATCTACATAGGAATCGGTATTACTAAATGGTGCTCCCATAAGAAACTAGAGAGAAAGGTTTCTTGGTGAATAACAAAAAGGCGAATGTCTCATGACAAGGGCCTCCGCATTAGAAATAAAACAACAACAACAAAAACCATATGATAATTAAGATTCAATTTATCGTAGTTTTATTTTCTTTAAACAGTTCAATTTTTTTGTGAATCGTATTGAGGATGATATTTTCTTTATGCTTCAGTGTTTCGCTTTCAATTTTCAAATACAATATTTATTGATGTGAATATTTATTTGTTGTCTTTTCACTAATAACAAGTCTTTCATTGTTTTGATGCACAAGTTTTGCATAGCAGCAATGCTCGATGCCATTATTTTGGACTTTCATTTACTTCCCTGTTAAATCAACATAATTAGATACGCAACTTCCTTAAATTTTTTTCCCAAATAGATGGGGGGGGGGATAGATAAATAAAACTCGTGGATAAGTGCCACTAAGTTGTGACAAATGAGTTGTTCCGAGTAACCCGATTAATAATATTTTTTCATGCTTTCACAATTTGTCGCGTATAATATGTAAAATAAAGTTATTCTAAACGAATTATCTTTTCTTCCCCTAAAATGTTAGTATGCATGTGTTTTATGTATTTTCTGAAATGAAATCAATGAGTTCTAAAATAAGCTCTAAAAATACAGGAAAATGCAATTTCCTTTACGCTACTGCTTACTTATTTATTATGTGTCAACAAATATTATTTTATCGGGAAGATTAGAAGTATTTTTCAGAATCGATCGAAGGTTTGATAAGCGATTTTTTGCACAGAAACTACTAATTTCAGCTCGTAGAAGGATGAAAACTGAGTTTAAAAAATTATAACTGGTTATTTCGTTTCATCAATAATATTAAGTGATATAAAGCATCTTAAAAGCCTTTTTTTATATGGGAAAATCAATTTGTCTATCTTAATTTTTGCTGCAAATTACCAATTTCTTTTAAAATTGTAAATCTTCCTTGTTTTTTGATGCAAATATAATTGAATTTCTAAAAGCAAAGTAGTCATTTAATAACGTAACAAATAAAAATCTAATGACAGTAATAATTTCCCCAAATAAATGGAAATTTCAAGTCATAAATCTTTCCACCGAGACACGAATTTGATTCATTTATTGGAATTATTGACTGCATTAGAGAGAATTCTCCTTACAATAGTCATTGTCTGTAACGAATAGGAAAATATTTGGTATTTCCATTTCAACTCTAAAAAGTTATAACATTTTATTTTTAACTAACTATTGAACTGTTTCGTGTAGTTCTGGTGAATTGATTTGTTAATATATTACTCCATAGCAAGAGCTCAGAAAGGATCTAAAAATTGCGTAATAATACCTTTGCCCAATTTTTTGACAATAATGACAGAATTTAAATTTCTAGGGGCATATACTTACTTTGAGATTGAGCATGAAAGTCCCACATTATAGAATTCCCGAATAATGTTCGAAATTCTTCTATAGTTCTATATTCAATTCGTCATTCTGTCTGCGTTACTCGCTTGCATGCCCATAACTTCCTACCAGCATATCTTTTCCCTTGTCATGTAATTAAGTATCGCTGTCAACTATTCTGCTCCGCAACTTTGAAACAATGCCGTGTTGGAGCATGCACACATTTCCACCTGCACTTTACGCGATCCATACATAACCGTCTTTTCAGATGGTTTCCCACTTTTAAAGACACTTGATTGGCACATAGCAGTAAAGGTTCCGGTGTCTGAATGCGTTTGAATTCTATGCTGAGTCGTGAAGCGCAGAATGCCGATGGAAGTTTATTTCATTAATCAGAACGTAGGGATTGGGAGTTTTTGCTTTGCAAACCAAGTTGTTCCAGTTTGCTGAAACTTATTATTACCTTCGTGATTTATTGTTTGACTTTTCTGTTGAAATCTGGAGACAACGCACTGACAAATAGAACAACTGACATTAATTACACAGGCAGGGTCCTGTATTGCACATATTTCTTTCCTCCAAACCCAAATGAATTTAAATGTTACCGCTATTTAACAGATTTCATTTTTCATAGCTTAAAAGCTTTTTCAATACTGGATTCTATTTTTCTAATATTTAAATAATAACTTTTGAGCATAAAATAACAAAATTATCGCTGTTCATGTTTCCTCTTCTGGTCTTTTCAATGTATAAAACAGTGAAAATGGTAAAACAATAAAAATTTCAACCTCGGTATTATTTTAAAGAGAGATTTCATTGGCGGGGAGAAAAAAATATTCCCTACTTACAACTTCCCTAAGTAAAGAAATACTTTTTATGCTTGGTTTATTTGTCTGCTTGTCTCTTCGTTAGTGGAAAAACGTTAGTAGAAAAAAGGCTTTCTGAAAATTTCTAGCACGCTTATGTCTTGCCCCTTCAGAACTTGAAACTTAGAAAAGCTATAATTTTTAGGTGCTTTACCAAGCGTATTGATTAGTCATTATAGAAGCCATTTTAGAATCATAAAACGTAATCAATAGGCTCCGAATAAGCTTCCGTAAACAGAAGTATTTCTAATAATACGAGGGTAAAGCCTTATTTAAATCCTTATTTAAATTCCTGATATGACTGTTACTCGTCTTCGAAGACGAGTGTGAAGTAGAAACAAACGACAAAGGTGGAGGCGCCAAATGTATGTAAATCAGTAAAAATAAATAAAATTATTCAAACCAACCCAGCACCGACTGCCATGCAACCAATGTGGGAGTTAACTAATTTAGGCTTGACAGGAATGAAACATTCTTACTTCCAACTTTCTTGTAGTATGGTGTTACCGAAATGCGACTTTCTTGTAGTATGGTGTTACCGAATTCCAAATAATGCGCTAATTAAAATCTAAACACATTTCACTTGTATATATTTATTCCAATTTTCATGACCAGTAAATGGGGAGTAGAACAAAAACCTTGCAAAATGGCAGCAATTCACTTAGCAGCATTGGAGAACTGGAGAACTGGTTCCAACATAAATAAAAACGTTTAAAAGCTAAAACTTGACAAGCCGCTTCCTAAAGTTTTACGTTAAAATTACACGACAGCAAAAAATACTAGTCGCTGAAGGTACTTAAACAGAATTCTAAAAACATTATGCGTTGCCACTTCAGAAAAGTGCAAAACCCAACCAAGTGAAGCACTGCCATCTGTTGGCAAACAATAATTAACATATAAGAAACACAAAAAATGAAAAATAAAATGTTTCAGTCTTTAAAATCCAAACAACGAGTTTAAATCCTCTACAAAATGCATGGAGAATTGTAGAATATATATACATACAGGGATATATACAGAGTGATTTTTTTAAAACTGATATTTCTCAGAGCCATCTATAGCGTGATCTATCAGGCGGAAATCCACCAAAATTGATAAGACAGACTAAGGACGACATAGGAAAGAGTTTCCGTGAAAAAAAAAAGTTCCAAAAGTCGCCGATAGGGGACGATATGGTGCTGTTGTTGTCAGAGCACCCGAGAATTTGCATGAAAGGCAAGTAAAACATCAAAATGAAAATTCATGACTACGTAGTCGACAGCAGCGCCAGTATTTTGGGCTATAAAGATCGGTGCGGAATCTGTTGCGCCTTCGCTCTACTGAAAAAAGGGTCATCAGTCGCTTTTTTCCACCTGCACGGCCACGGGGAAAAAGCGACTCGTTCCCCCGGACCTAACCCATGTGACATTTTTCTGTGGGATCATTTCAAGTCTAAAGGCGCATATACACACAAGCGAATCAGCTTCCCCCGTCGCCTCTCTTGACACATTTTGGTGTCGATTACCCCTCCTCCCCAAGTGGGGGAAGTATTTCGTAGCTTTGATCATTCGTCCAATTCCGCTCTCCGGGGCGGTTTGAGGCGAATCATCAAAGGCGCGAGGGACGCCATAAAACCTCCTCCTGGCGACGAGACCAATAAATCCCTGCTTTCCCCTACACTTCTCTCTCTGTTTCGCGAATGTGTGCTTCCAGGGTCAGGTGTATCTTGGTAGAGTCTCGAACTTGGCGGCCCTAAAGGACAACGTATCCTGAACTTTGAGGAACATGACTGGTGACATGTTACGCTTGGCCGTGGAGAACGTAGTGTTCAGGATGCAATGTGCTGTCCACCAGGACTGTGGTGACATTGAAGGAGGGAGAAGTGAATTTGCTGCATAAAGTGGTGTTGAAGTGAAATTCCTTTGTTATTCATTTGTCTGCTTACAACTTTTTCGGTATTCATCCCTGATCTTTATAGCCGAAATTACTGGCGTTGCCGTCGGCTACATGGTCGTGAATTCGTATTTTAATGTTTTTCTTACCTTTTATGCAAATTCTCGGGTGCGCCGATAACAAAAGCCCCATATCTTCCCCTATCGGCGACTTTTGGAACTTTTTTTTCTCTTTTTTCCACGGAAACCTTTTCCCGTGTTGTCCTTAGTCCCTCTATCAATTTCGGTGGTATTCCGCCTGACAGATAACGCTACAGATGGCTCTGAACAGTATCAGTTTTTAAAAAAATCACCCTGTATATATATATATATATATATATATATATATATATATATATATATATATATATATATATATATATATATATATATATATATATATATATATATAATGAATCTACTTGTTGACACTTGAGTGGTATTCGGAAAATAGGAAAAAGAGCATTTCGTTTGTTAGTCGGACCTTGTGTAGCATAAGCTCCAAATCAAATAATTCAATTAGACGGAATAATACTTTTATAAATTTAAACACATTATGGTTATTTGGTAGTTAAACATATTATACGAATTATAAAGATGTAAATGTTATTTACATATTTACAAACAGAGAGAATGGATAGCGATGACCGTTCAATTCATGATTAAATCTCGACGAGGTGCGCCGTTCGTAAACACACCAGCTCATCAAGGAAAATTAAGTCTATTTTTACCTCGTGACCCCAACAGTGGAAATCCTCGACTCAGAGGATGCTGTAAAAGCAATAAATGACAAACTACATAATCTATGTAGCAAGCACCGTAAAAGGAAGGGTTGTCTAAAAATAAATGCCCATTGGTTGTCTCCAAGGCTAGCGATATTACGCAAAAAAAGTCAGGGCTCTCAGAAGAAGAGAACAGAAGATCAGTGATCCCCAAGACAGGGCTCTAAAGATGGAAATATTTAAAAGGGAAAGAGCAAAGTTCAAGAAGGCCAAACTGGCCGCGAAAAGGAAATCGTTCAGGGAGAATCTAGAGGGGGTGACGTCCAAAGATATCTTTGGAAATGTAACTTTCACCATTCCCAAGAATGGCAGGAGTGACTGCGCAAAGCAGCTTATAAATATAAACTGAGACTTAACGCACAAAGAAAAAGAAGTGGAGTTATTATTGGCTCAACACCACTTCAGAAATATTGAAGCAATTCAATATCCTAGAGGCGCAAACCAAGAGATACTAAATCCAATAACCAACGTCGAAATCGAGCATATTCTGGAAAATATGGCAAAAGGGAAGGCTCCGGGATTCGATGGGTTCACACTCACGACAGTGGAGGAATTGCACCTAGTGGATGCCCGGTTACTGGGAAACCTATACAACAAGTGCTTAACAACTATGCAGTTTCCAAACACTTGGAAAAAAGCGAAGGTGGTCTACTTTCCCAAAGCGGAGAAGGACCCAAATATGCCCAATGCATATCGTCCTATATGCTTCCTCCCCATAATGGGGAAGGTGTTGGATAAGATAATCACTAACAGACTCGTAGAACACCTAGAGTCGAATGGGGTACTCTCGAAAGCCCAATACGGTTTCCGTAGAAATAGGAGCACTAACGATGCCCTACACAGGGTACTTGAGATCATTGGCAATAATAAGCGAAATAAGCTTTGCACTTGTATGATCACACTCGACATACGAAACGCCTTCAATTCCATCAACCCAAAAATGCTTATTGAGGCAATAATGAAATTAAATATCGACAATAATCTCAGGTATCTGATTATAGACTATCTCCAAAATCGAAGCATCATGCTAAGACAAGGAGATTGGAAATACAATGTCGGAGTACCCCAAGGTTCCTCACTGGGACCTATTTTATGGCTTCTAGTGATTAACGACCTCCTAAAAGCAGAGGAGGACAATGTGGACTTCCACATACAAGCCTTCGCGGATGACCTAGTCATCCTAACCAGCAGCAGAGTTGTTTATAAGTTCCCAGATCTAGCCAACGCAGCACTCTCAAAGTGCGAAAGCTGGGCGAACCACAACGAATTAAAATTCAACATCGATAAGTGCAACTTCACTATAGTGGGACCGAGCACAAATAATCTAAGGAGACCAACCCTCAAGCTCTGAGGGCAAAATATTAAAAATGAAAAAGAAATTAAATACTTGGGCGTTATCATTGATAACCAGCTCAACTTTAATGGCCACCTAGACAATGTCAAAGAAAAGTCACTGGCAGTAAAGCACAAGCTTCTGAGATACTCCAAGAAAATCTGGGGAATAAAACCCCTCGTAGCAAAAGATATCTACCAGCTGATAGTAGAAAAGATCCTACTATATGGAGTGCCGACGTGGTACAACACCACGAGGAGGATGAATGATAAACTATTGCAGATTCAAAGACCGTTTCTGTTGCTCTTAACCAATTGCTACAAAACGGTAGAAACGGATACCCTAGCCGTACTGGCGGGGTGTCTGCCATTAGACATAAAGGCTAATATGGACAGGATACAGCACCTGATCACTAAGGAAAATGGGGTATATAACTTAGACGGATTAGCCCTAGACAGCAATAGCTGCGAAGTTAGAAACTTCAACATCCACCTAGTTAGGGATATAAGCAGCATCGACTGGTCGACCAATCTTGAACCGAAGTGCAGTACCCAGTACTACACAGACGGATCGAAGATGGAAGACAAAGTCGGATCAAGGGCTTATCAAGTACGATAATAACAGTAAGCTATATGATCTAATGGAGAGGAACTCAGATCACAGTTCCTCATATCAAGCAGAGCTAAGAGCAATAGAGATGGTGATAGAAGACGCAATCAAGACACGAACCACAGAGTTCGATGTCTATACTGACTCCATGAGTGCACTACAAGCACTCAAAGCGAAAAGCTTCAAATGTCACTTGGTAGATAATCTTAAAAAGTGCATTAAAACTCACGACTTAGACATAACCTGGCATTGGGTGAAAACTCATGCAGGCAACAGCAGAAATGAAGAGGTGGATGAAGTCGCCAAGAGAGCGTCACAACTTCCCACCATAAATAACCATTACAAACGGACCAAGAACCAATTAAAAGGCATACTATTGAAAGATGCCATGAAAAAATGGCAAGATAGGTGGAATGAGTCCACCAAAGGCAGGCGCACACACGAGATCTTCCAGACAGTTCGTCTGGACAGAGTCCAAGGGGACTTCCTGAAGAACCAGGCGATAGCTGGTCACGGCTGCTTTGGACAGTATCAAGCCAAATTCTTCGGGAAGATGGACAGTTGCATTTGCGGAGAGGTACAGACGGTCGAGCACTGTCTGTTCGATTACAGTAATTTCGTTGAACATCGTGATGGCCTGCCTCGGGGCGCCAGAAACTGGCCTAAACATAAATTCTTTAACGATCACTACTGCAGCCGAGTGGCGAATAAAATCGTTAAAGGGCTGATGGACGTACATGTCCAGTAAGCCAATAGCTTGTAAATTTTGATATTTTTTCATGCTGTATTGTATTTAAGCGTTATGTAATATTTTCAATAAAGATTTTGTTTTAATAGCGAGTAAGGCTCTAATTTATTTGGTGATGTGATTATTGTTAGGGAATGGCTCTATGGGGCGACTCGGTAAAGTTGCAGATGTAGCCAAGTGTCGGAGCTAGGGATGTGCTCCATAGCGACGACCAGTCATCATAAAACCAGTTGGATGTCTTCACGGTGGACCGATGTTAAGCTTAGACTTACCTCGTGACCCCCTGTGGTTTCATATGCCAGGCGCATACCGAAAGAATGCGGAAGTTAGTTATATAACGAAAAATACAAGATCAAAAGCAGCGAACTAGTGGTATAGAATCAAACTGGTGTACCGTTAATATTGTAGGATAAATAATATTGGGAAGGTGTTATTATTACACACACTCACATACTTTTATATATATATATATATATATATATATATATATATATATATATATATATATATATATATATATATACACTGCTGGCCACCCAAATTGCAACACCAAGAAAGACAAGAGATATCACAACAAAATTTATTTTGTATATAACATGTTGACCAAGTATCAAATGATTAAATTTATAGACTTCTGTGAAGTGTGGTTCCTGCCAAAATCAGTAGCCAGAGTAGCCGCCATTGTTGGAGATCACCGCTGCCACACGCCTCGGCATTGATTCAAAGAGACTTTGGATGAGTTCTTGGGGTACAGCAGACCAAGAAGCTTCCACACGTTGCCAAAGTTGATCTGCTGTGGCAGCTGGGGATGGAATCTGGGTCAATCGTAGAACAACCATGGACCACATGTTTTCTATCGGCGAAAGATCCGGAGAGCGAGGCGGCCAGGGAAGCAATTCAATCTGGCGATTGACGAAGAACCGTTGGACAATGCGTGCCACGTGTGGTCGCGCATTATCCTGTTGAAATATGGCTGTGGGCAAGCCCTGAAGGTAAGGAAGGACAACTGGCTCCAACACCTCGGAGATGTAGCGTTAGCTGTTTAAAGTACCGGCAATGTTTACTAGAGGTGTGCGAGAGTGATATCCAAGACCGCCCCATACCATAATACCCGGTGCAGGACCAGTGTGGCGGTGCATAACGCAGCTGTTCAGCATCCTCTCTTCACGGTGTCTCCAGACTCGAATGCGACCATCGTGGTGTTGCAGACAGAAGCGTGTCTCGTCAGTAAAGACAATTTCATTCCATTCTACCGTCCACATCCTTCTGTCATCGCACAATTGGCGGCGGAGACGTCTGTGGTTCTGCGTCAAGGGTAGACAAAGCAATGGAAGTCTTGCGGACAGACCACTCTGCTGTAAACGGCGTCGAATGGTACGCGCAGACACTGGATGATGCGTTACAGACTTCATGTGCTGTGCTATGGTTCGTGATGTGACTGAGCGATCCGTTACTGCCATGCGCACAATTTGCCTGTCATCACGTGAAGTGGTGCGCTGAGGTGGATGCGATCGAACACGCCGGTCCGTCGTAATCTCCTGCGTCCAACGATCACATATCCGCATTACAGTTGTTTGGTTTCGTGCAACACGATTACCGATTTCCCTGAAAGATAATCCACAATATCGGTAGCCCACTATCCTTCCTCTGTCGAACTCGGATACTTGATCAAAAGATGATCGCTGTTTTCGACGAGGCATAATTGATCGTTTTTTTGAAAAAAAAACCGCAAGAAAAACACAATTGCCGAACTTGAAATCGTCGAAATCTCCAAGACTTAAATAGCGCTTTGAAGTGGCGCCACAGGCGCTCGTGATGTGCGTCTGCGCTGAAATTCTAATCATTTGCATATCTCACCTCCGCTAATGCATGTTGTAAATTTCATATTATTTGCATGTTTCCTTCAGGGTGTTGCATTTACAGTGGCCAGCAGTATATATATATATATATATATATATATATATATATATATTACCCTAGTTTTGGGCAGCGTAGAAAAAGTATGTACAGATAGCTCCACACAGTTTCATGGCACAATTTATTGAAGAGAATTTATTTAATATTTAATATTTAAACATTATATTGTGTTATTGGTGTTATTTAATTTTAATATTTAAACATTATAAAATTAATTCTTAAAGTACACATGCGGTTGCCCGTGTTATATGCTTGTGCCAGACCCTCCTGGATCTCTTTAAAATTGTTGTTATTTAAGCTCTTTTACGTGATTCCATGTAATTCTTTCAACTCAAAGCGAAAATTTTCTTGAAGAAATACTGGGTGACCATAATTAAAACATCGCTACTCCGACCTATCTATATTTTGAACTACTTAGTGTTCAAAATTTTGTACACATACTATTAAAGACATGGGGAAACGGATTACTCGAAAAAAATATTAGTTCCAGAAACTCTGATAGGAAAATATAAAAAAATACAAAAATAATTATAATAATTTAAAAAAAAAAACTTACGCAAAAGGAAATTTTCGGCAGATTCTGGGGAGCGAAGAGGCCCATTTCCTCCTCAGTAGAACAGTGAACACCCATAACTGTCGCATTTGGGACACGAAAAATCCCCTTACCTTCCAAGAGGTTCTTTTCCACTCACCGAAAGTTACAGTCTGGTGTGGATACACAGCCCCATTCTACTGCGATAGTCATTCCTTCTTGCTCAACTACTTATGTGCTGCCATAGCGCAGTGCTATCGCGCTGACCTGGTAAACCCTACGATGTGGGTTCGGTCCTAGGTAGTGTCGCTTCTTCAAAATTTCCCTATCTTGATATTTTCACTTTTCCCCTGCGGAAATCTGCAATCATATCGTTACGAATTGTATGACCCTGAACAGGGCCTTTTTTCTTCTTTTGTTCGCAAACTTAACATCTTGTTTGCCGAGGGCCACCTTTTCCTTAACTTGTTAATTTTTTTACAGTTTATTATCTTCTAATTATTCAATTTGACTCTTTAAAATAATCATACTTAATCTTAATATTTTTTAAATTTTAATTATCTTTTACCCTTCAATCTCTTGAAGGTTCAAAACTAATCTTTTAATTTCAATGGAACTTGTAACTTTAAACTTTAACTATCTTAAATATTTTAACCACTGAGCACATTTACATTGATTACAAATCATCTTGCGACAAGAGATAAAACCATCCGGTCAAGGAACTCCAATCATAAAATTCAACAACAGCCACATTCATTCTTTGGCCCTTCTTTTTCGAAGAGGCTACACGCAATTTCCCTGAGACATGCACCATGACAGCCAACAGGTACAAAAGGATGTTCGAGACATTTATTGTACCCCATTTGCAACAGCGGCAATGACTTGACTCAATTACTTTTATGCAAAATGGAGCGCCTCCACACATTGGACTCTGTGTACAGCAGTTTCTTCGGCAAAGTTTCACTGATGGACAGAATAATCAGTCGTGCGTTTCCGAAAACCTGGCCGTCTTGTTCTCCAGATCTGAATCCGTGGGATTTTTGGCTATGGGGACACTTAAAAAATCTTGTTTATCGAGGACATCTGGTAACCGTGGCGGACTTGAAAGAAGGTATCACTCTGCGTGCGAGAAGCGATTCAGTCGACCAGTTACGATCCGCAGTTGAACAAGCTGTCCACAAACTGCAGGTTTTACATCTTCAAGAAGGGAACTATATTGAGCAGCATTCCCTCCGTCAATAAGGTCCATGTCACATGAATGTTGGATACCTTCAAATGAAACGTGTCTACAATAAGATCAAAATTAGATCAAATGTGTTTAAAATGTGTTTTTGTGTCTTTTCAGTGGGTATCCAGTTGTACAGCGCCACCTATCGGAGTTTCTGGAACAATTTTTTTTTTCACACGTCATCCGTTTCTCCTTGTCTTTAATAGTATGTGTACAAAATTTGAAGCTTACAGACTGAGTAGTTCAATATATAGAGAGGTCGGAGTACGGGTGTTTTATTTGTGGTCACCCGGTAGATATCGGATTCCTACGTTTTTAGGACTTTAATGTGTCTTCTCCAACTTATTATCTCATCAACCGTGTTTTAAAAAGCAGAATTAAAAATCCACACCTCATAACTAAATGAATGACATAGTTGCAGCCCTATACTTAGTGTGTTTTGAATTGCTTCCATGTTTTTCCTGAAATATGGCATCTGATAATATTTTGGGTGTCTTTTCTTTTCGCGTATTAATTTAAATTAGCACAGGAATATTTCAGCGGAAGGAAACCATTAACCTTTTCCGCTCATGTGGGTTGCGAGAGAAGTCAAGCGATTTGTGATGGGAGTAGAAAATCATTTTGAAATTCATTAAATGCTTTTTGTCACGACATGCTATCGACGAAATACGTTGAAAAATGCTGAACTCTTTTTTCTTAAACAATGGCAAATGATAATATTCATCAGTAGGTTCTCTGGGGATTTTGAAAAATTAAAAGTCTTTATGTTTACAATTTCGGCTGTATGTTACTGTCTTTTAATAGCATTTTGTGCCATAAAACATCGGTCAGTCGTTTCTCATTATACTATATTGTAATGTCAATATTTTTTTTTACTGATTATTAATTTTTTTGTCATTTTTAAAAATTGATTAAAATTATATATATATATATATATATATATATATATATATATATATATATATAGAGAGAGAGAGAGAGAGAGAGATACTGAAGTGCCACTGAATTAGGGATACCTACCTAGTAACGAGTTGGGCCTCCTCCGGCCTTGATAACGGCTGCCACACGACGAGGCATGGATTCAACAAGTTTCTGGAAAAGTTCCACGGGAATGGCTTGCCAAATATTGGCTAAATCTGTCCATAATTCAGTAAGGTTCTTTAGTGCTGTGTGATGGCCTTTCATGCCTTGTTCCAAAACATCCCAAAGATGCTCAATAGGATTTAAGTCTGGGCTTCTAGGTGGCCAATTCATGACAGAGAAGTCAGAGGATTGCCCATCCAACCAGCCAGTAGCCAACCGGGACTTGTGAGAGGTACAGTTGTCTTGCTGGAAAACTCCATTACCGTGCGGATAACATACCTGCATAAACGGATGGAGGTGATCACCCAGCAACTCTACGTATCGAATTGCATTGAGGGAGGTTGGTACACGCACCAAAGATCCCAAACTGTGCCACGAAAAAACACCCCAGGCCATGATTGAGCCACCATGCCCTTGTACAGTTCCAGCCAGGCATGCAGGATCCATGGCTTCATGAGCCTGACGCCATATTCTTAGCCTCCCGTCGGCGTTAAGCAGTCGGAGTCGAGACTCATCACTCTATGCTACTCGTTTCCAGTCCTCTACACTCCAGTCTCTGTGCTCTCTTGCCCAGGCAAGACGTGCAGCCCGATGGCGAGTATAGAGCAATGGTACTCTCGTAGGTCGACGGCTCCCGAAACCCATACGGTGAAGCGAGCGTTGCACAGTCCGTTTACTGACTGTAAGACTGACACCGTCATTAAACTTGGTGGTAATTTGAGCTTATGTTTGGCTTCGCTGGCTACGTACAATACGCCTGAGCCGTCTCTCACCACGCACTATCAAGGCTAATTGTCCTTTGCGGTTTGCCCGATAGCTAGTTTTTTTTTTCCACCATCCATGTATTCTTGGTATACTCTTGACACTTTCGACCTTGAAAATCCTAGCTGTCTGACGATTTCGGAAATTGAATGGCCCATGCGTCGCACACCTTCGATTTGTCCGCGATCGAAGGCGTCTAAATCAGGCAGTTTACCCATACTGGCAATTCCAACAACTAATTCAGAACAACCACAGTACGCGGTATATATGAAGTTACCACAGCGCCCTCACTTGCACATACTTGATGCGCAGCGCTACACAATTTGCATAGGCTTTGCTATGCCTAATTCAGTGGCACTTCAGTGTATATATATATATATATATATATATATTAAAATTTGGATAAATTAAAATTTTCATCTTCTTAAATATGTGGTTTAGTAGTAGTTTATGGATATGCTGAGAAGCAACTGTTATAAAGTTGCTGCCTTCATACGGGGGTTGAAGTTAAAGTTTATGTATCAGTGTGTCCTAATACATATACTTTTATTTTGCAGTTACTTTAACTTTGTTATTTTTTTACATGGAATGCAATATCGTTGCTAAAGCCAGAAACAAAAGCACCTGTTTAATAATTTTTGTATACAGGTAGGGCAATATCATAACTCAATTGGAAACTGAGCTATTTAATTACACCTTTTCATGAAATTAGATAATGTGTAAAGTAGGAACACGTGCATTTTAGTCTTTTGTTTTGTCTTGAATATTATTGATATTATTGTTAAGGGTTTCATCATATATTTCTAGGGAACAAATTACGTTAATTCGACGAAAGAACTGGATGAATTCCATTCAATGGAAGTGATAATTAAATACTATATTACATAATGTAAATCAGTCAGGTTTCCTATATCACAAGTAAATCATAAAGGCCTTATGAAGACGCTAATTTTTGTTTTAAAAATAATAAAAACCTCAAATTTGATTCATACAGGTGTAATACTTTTCCTCTATCGGAACATTTCTAAAATCAAAACCTTCTGTTTTATTGATTCTTTTTTGACGTACATCAGACCACGAGGAAGATCAGATAAAATATGCTATATTTGTTATCAGATACTAAAAGTTCTGGGAATCACACAGCTGTAGAAATAGCTATTTAATTTCACCTTCCTGGATATAATACATCGCCTTCTTTCCTTATTTAACAACAATAACATTGTTTTTGAAAAACTTATATTTACATAGACATTGGTTAGTTTGCGTCAAGATATTTTTCACTTGTTAATTATATGAAAACATGTATTTCAATATTACCAAGTGATGTTTCTTAGTAATAATAGTTGTATGCCTTAGAGGTGTAGAAGTGAGCTCGAAGTAACCTAATTGATAAAACATTGAAATGGTGAAAACCTATAAAACTGATATGGGATGCTGAAACAGGTATAAGATGAAAATAAATTGAAAATTTATTACACTTAAAACTTTATCATTAATACACTAATATTTTACTTTCATATCTCTCCTGGCAGAAAGTTTCTTTTCCAAAACTCGCACGCTTAAAGCTTAAAGAGCCCATCCATCTTGAAATTTCCAGCTTTACTAAGACCAAAGACCACTTTAATTGAGAAATGAGGCGTCGAAAATACATAAAATATCCAAACAAAATAGAAGCGAATTACGAGTCGCTTCCTGTCTCAATTAGGAAAACATGGAAAATAAATAGCTCAGCGAATTCATCACTTCTACTCCATGCTGAATTATTGATTTTTACTTCGTTTTTGACCCCGTCGCACCAACAGAAATGCTTTGGACCGTTGCCCAGTCAAATTTAATGTCCACGTTTTGAATTTGGACTGCTTTTAACATCATCTTTTCTATTCCCGATAGGGTAGTTGTATCAGTAATTCAAAAGAACTGGATGCCGTCAGGTGTGAAATGCCTGAAAAATATTGGTATGCAGCAAAGAAATGTATTTATTTATCATATGATATTCAGCTTTGACTTAAGACTTCTCTTTCTGGGGCAGTGCCAACTTTTAGGTGTTGAAAATAATGTCAATTTGGAATTCGGGCTTCCACGCGCAGGGTTTTCTTTCCGTAAAATAACTTTAAAACAGACTCCAGCTATTTTCAAGCATGCCTGAATTCTTCTTGGAGAAAAGGAGCAGTAATTTGGACTCTTCAATAAAAGTTTTGTTCACTGAATTTAAGGAGGAAAGAAATTGAGCCTTATATTCCCAGAAGCAAGAAAATGAAATACGGTGGAGAAGATGAAATTAAAATCTTCGTATTGAATTTAGATTTCATTTGTTCCAGCCTCGGAAATTTGAGATTGTAATTTTGAAAAATGATCCTCTCACAGTTTAAAATATAAAAATGTTAAATATTAATAACTCTTTATTTTGAAAATCTTACGGAAAAATATGGATTTGTTAGAGATAAACAAAGAAGAAAAATGGGATAAAATATATATTTGTATTCTTGCCTTTTTTAAAGTATTCAGTTGAATTATGGCTTTTTAAAAGAAAAATTTGAGTTCAAAACTTGATGCAGCTACAGACACAAGTCTTTAAAATAACATCTCATTGTGGAATAAATACTGATGATGATTTATTTTCGATTACAAATGAATATTTCATACGTATCAAGTTTTAAGTAAGTATTATTGCCCAACGTAAGTTTAAAAAAATATATATATATGGTTTATTAATGCTATAAAAAGAGTACATAAGAGACGTTGCTGCTTATATGCATAGTATGTAGGATTTGTTTAAAATAAATGATAAATAAGCATGCACAATAGCTGTCAGTAGTCAATACTTACAAGTTCAGATTTAATAAATTACTTATGTTTCCCTGAAACATGTAATATCTTACAAAATGAACATAAGGAAGAGCTCTAACCCTACACATTTGAATGCTATAAAGATTATTTATTTTTTAAAATTAGTCATTGCTACTACAATAATTGTTTAAAAAAATACACATATTCATTTTATTTACAAAATATTATAGTTGAAAAAAAAATATAAATTTTCAATCTGCAGCCCCTCTTTTCATATTTTCCAAAAATTTTCTAGTGAATAGGGACATTTTTTGGCAAAAAAGTTTCCTCTTAATCTGATAATAATCCCTGTTCCCACTATATTGAAAAATTAGGGTCATCTAAAATGATCATAATTTTTCTCTTTAGTAAAGAAACGTGAGATATCGTAAATAACAAGTTTAAGTTCTTTGAAATGTCTTTATTTTTAGTATGCTTTATTTCTTGCGTTATTTAAAAAAAACGGAAATGGAGATCTCTAAACTTACTAATATTATTGTTATAAATAGTAATTATTTTGATAAAATTTGCTGTTGGTAATATATTAGTCATATCTAATGTTGTTTGCTCAACGTCCTGTTGTATGATTTGAAGTAAGTTTGATGTAACAGCAATTAATGCTTACGTTATTCACAAGTTTAACCCTACGATGAGTGACTTTCTTTTCTTTTGCAAACACATCTTTTTAATCAAAGAAACACAAGAGGAATAATGATTTTTTTCTTTTGAATTTATTACAATCACACTCAAAAACGCGCATGTAAAATATTACTTACTTACACACACACACACACACACACACACACACATATATATATATATATATATATATATAATATATATATATATATATATATATATATGACAGGCGTTGGCTTTTGCCTGCTATTATGTCATTTGCAGTCTTCTTGTTTTATAATCCATGGCATCGAGGTAAGGCATTCACTCAGAGATGACTCAGCATCGTATCCAATAAGTAGAATTTATTCAGTTCAATTCCATATAGACCACCTCTCCAGATCTACGCATTTCATTATTCGCCATTTCTTTTTTAGAGCCGCGACGAAATGCACATCTGATAGCATCGACTTTTATTCCGCGCTCTGACAAAAATTCGCGGGCATCTCCGCACGCCAACTCTCCCTGCACATGCGCAGAGCCCGAACCAGACATATTTCAAGGCTAAATGCAAATGTTTCCTCCTCGACCACAGAACCCAGAGGCGCGCCAAGATTACATAATGAAAGGGGAATTTCCCTTTCCCAATTCGCTTCTTGAAATACGAACAATTAGAGGCGAATTACGCCACGGATATAATTTAATTCCCTAGCCCCCTTTAAATTTAGAATAATCATTCTTTTCCCGCTAAATCCTTGACATATATATATATATATATATATATATATATATATATATATATATATATATATTATATATATATATATATTTGTACATTTTGAAACGTTTTAAAGCAATCCGGAAAAAAATGTTCTCGGCAGCCAAATATTAGCATCATGCAATGTAGGATTAATCCCACTTCCGGGTTGGAGCTAAAAGAAAAAAAGAAAAGCTGATGTGTTATCTAAAGGAATTTCAATCCTTTGTTTCAATCCAACATTTGCAAAAGCTGATGTGTTATCTAAAGGAAATCCAAGTATCATAAGCGAGACTTGACAATATCCGTGTTTTCAATGATAAATAATTTTTGAACACCTCAAGAACCTTTTTAGGCATATTTAAAGATCCGAGTATCATTGTTGGGAATGTTAAGGATGCTGTTACTAACCCTATTGGATTCGTTCAACTCAATGTTAACCTATGGAGAAAATGTGTCTATCATTTACAGCTACATAAATGCTGATAATCCAATAAAAATGGTAATTTCAGATAGCCTGAGCTTTTCTGCACCTTTCAACAGGATTCATTTTATAAATTTCCTCCACCAAAGGAATTCATGAGAGTTTAAAATGCACCAGATTTTTTTCCTCGAATAATTTAAATTTTAAAATATTATTTGCATTTTTAAAAAAATTCCTCATGGTGAAAAATTCCTTTCTCTAATACGGGATACAAGAAAAAAAATTTTAATCCAAGTCAACAATCCTTGGGCAAATTTTCTCCATAGGTTAACATTGAAGTGAGCAAATCCAATAAGGTTAGTGCACACCAGCCTTAAACAGAATAATTAAATCTATCCACAGTTGATAGCATTAGTATCTCAAACTGTCATCTGATATTTATATTTTGACATGTATTTATAGAGAATCTTTACTAAGGGGGCACTCTATTTGAATTTTATACAAACGCAGTTTATACATGAAACAATGTTTATTGAATTCGTTGCACATATAATTGGCTTTTACAGCAATAAGCATGCGTACTACTTGTACGGAATGTATAAACACAGCTTCCAAGAACAATATATTTTTATACTCACGAACAGTAAGTCATACCAGCAGTACTGCCATGTAAACTTCTGGCCCGCTAAGCACTAGCGCAGGATAACACCTTTTCAACCTTAACAACCTCCCCTTCTTCATTAATGACGCTGCGTGGTATTTATACTAAGCGCGTATGCCGAAATTAGCATATCTAAAGCAGCTTCTTTAATTCATTAATTCAAAAGTTCGATTCTTGTGAATCGAATCTTGTGTATACCTTACACTGGCCTCCCTCGAAAAAAAAAAATTAGGTAACTGAGGTCTGAACGGCTTCAGTTAACTAATTGAAAACGCGTGCTGGTCTGACTTTTTACATAATGGGTGGCAAAGTCAAAAAACCTTCCACACGTTGTGTGGAGGAAAAACGCCACTACCATTTTGCAAAACTAACCCCGAAGGGTCCAGGTGACACAATCAAACAGTGGATTTGCAGAGTTGCGGATACTGGGCTGGCCAACTGCGCCCTAAAAAACTTATTTTAATTTAAAGTGACAACACAATTGCACAGCATGACATTTCTTGACTGTTTGTATCTGCTCTTCCCAAATCATAACATTAATTCAAAAGTTCGATTCTTGTGAATCGAATCTTGTGTATACCTTACATATTCATGAGCGATCCAGAAAACAGCTCAGTATTTATTTATTTTTTCTAGAAGTAATTAACACAGCATGTCCCCCGTTACAGTACAGAAATGCTGTATAAATGTTTTTTCCAGAATGCTCTAAAAGTCGACCTACTGAAAGAGTGGACCACAAAACTTTTCTTTTTATATGAAATGTTATCAATTTAATTCCAAACTTTAGTTATCTTTAACATCTTACTGTAGAATAATTCATTTCTAATTATTGTTTAACATTAATAAAAAAATATTTGAAATTATGGAAGAAAAAACTATAAAAATATGTTGACAGGCATATTATGATGAAGTGTACAACTCGAATAAATCAGAATTCTCATTCCTGATCGACATTAAGAAATGATCATGTAGTTGGCATAACCCAAAAACAACTACAGTGGTGACATTAGCTATTATTAATACTTTATTTGATATATATTTAAACTTAATCTTGAAAATTGTAATAGTAGCATTCTTTGATCATCTGTTTTATTGTGGTTAGAAATTGTAATCTTACATTCTTTAGATATTTTTTATATGATTAAAACAAATTTATTTTAAACTAATTCTTTAACCAAATAGGAAATTTCCTTACCGTCTAAATTAATAATTTGCAATAAGTGTCTATCGTTCAGGTAAGTTATTAAAATAAAAAAAAATAGCAATATCCAATTTTACTTTTTTTTTGTGAAATTCGGATTACAGCTAAATTTCTTGACTTAGTAATTATTAGAATCCACATATGATGAATCAATTTTTGAGCTTTTCAGTAATATACGTAGCACCTTCAGATAAATAAAGCTATTGCGTATTGCATGCCAAATGCCGTATTGTTTGGAAGCAGTCAACTAATTGTAGATCTCAAGTGTTTCCATACAGTTTCTACATTAGTTGGCTGTTTTCAAGCAGTATGACACTTCACTTGCAGTATCCAGAAATTTTACTCATATTTCATATGCCCGTAGAGAAGTGGTTCATAAACTGATTTCGTGTTTTACATTTCATCATAATGAATTAAAAAATACATTAAATGACTAAACTTATTATTACCGTAGATTATAGTAGATTACAATTCTAAAAAAAATTGGAATATTTTTATTACAAATTCCTACTAGAATTATTCTTTTATACAAATTTAAAATGCGTTCATCTAGACAGAGAGTTCTCGTTTCCCTTAAATGTCAAGTTTTGATGCTTAAGCGTTTAATTAAGTGCTATAAAAACGTTGTATATTTTACTGTTCGAAACTTAGTTTTCAAATTCTTTCTCTCTTTAAAAATGACAATCGCTTAATAGGATTCTGTCATTAAAAACACAAAAAAGTGCGATATAAACAAAGGAAAAAACACGTTGTCGGAATGAATGATAACAGTGGGAAGACAAATGTCAACGATTAATAAGCGAAAATCCACATGCTATAGTTTTGCCCTCAGCCATTATTTTCCTTTCTTTTAAACTGAAGTAGCAGAGCGGTAAAAATACCATTTGCTGTCTAATTATTCAGACATGAAGAGTTAATCCAATTTGGACCCTCTCAGTCTAATAATTATTTGTGCGGATAAACATTACTTTTGGTTTTAGTGCTCGTTGGACTTCATTAACTCGTACGAGATATTCCCGCCAAGTAATTAAGCAATTTCTTGTACTATTCACAGATTTAGATTAGTGTTGTAAATAATGAAAACTGAAAAATCTTAAAAGTAAATAAAAGTGATTTTTATTTTCATTTTTAATAGTTTTTTTTTTATTCGTGAAGATTAGTGAATCAATAGGTCAGACATTTTCAATGATCGAAATTTGAGAATTTAATAATGGGAACACCATCAGAATCTACCTCCAAATCCTCCAATCAATCCTTTGGGCGCGGTAGCCCAGTTAGCAAGAGCAGCGGGCCAGTGATCTGAACGTCCCTGGTTCGATGCTCGTCACTGCAAATCTACCGCCGTGTTCACTAATGGTGGCCGGGGCACGTAAAATAGGGCGTGGCTGCAATGTCCTCCAAGTTCTCAAATTTACCTCTGGAGGTGCGGGGTCAAGTGTTCCGGTCTCGTCACTTGACTCAGTTCAAAATTACGGGACCGGTCATTTAGCCAAGTCGGATTCCGACCATTGTGGTGCTAATTCAAAACAGGAACCGCACCTTCATCGCCCATAGCCTTCGGGACTTGATCTGATGCTACAGTGTTGGTCAAGGGGCATAAGCAACAACAGCATAATTACCTTTAAAATAACAGATAGTTAGTGACATTTCTTCTTGTGGAATGCAATATAAATATAGAGGTAATCTAGTTATATAGTGGATAAATTGAACTCAAATTAGCTGACAAAGTTCAAGTTATAAGTTGTGGCAAATCTAAATAAGTACAAGCAAAATAACTTTAAAGATATGCTATGAATGATTTTATATGTTTCAACAGTCCTTTGTTGGACTCAGGGTTGGACACAAGACCCTTACAGAAATTTATGCTATTCTAGAATTCTCCTTATTAAAAAAATAAAACTATCTTGTCAAAGATGAAGTTATAAACACTGGATACGTGTTCTGACTAATAAAAGACGGATGTTAAGAGATTTTAATGATTCCCCAAGTACTTAAGGTGTCTTAGATCAAAAGGCTTAATCAGTTTAACTGAAAAACTTAGATTACTTATATGTGCACAATGGAATTTTTTTCCGTGAACCGGGTTGTACTTCTCAGATCAAAAGTATTAATCGGAGTCATTGAGCTCATGTTCAGTATATGAGATTAATTACTGTTATTAAACTCATTGCTATTTGGATATGATGTATCAACCAGATTTTCTGCGTTTTTTCCCGAATAATTAAATATTCGTTTCCCTTAAGTTTTCAACCGTTAAAGATTTAAAACTTTTCCTGTTTTAAACTGTCTATGATACGTTTATTGTTTTATTTAGTTTCTCTTTCAGGGACGATATAATGTGCTCTAGAATTTAAAATTCGCATCAATTGAATTCCTATTACATGTCATAGCTATACTACGAGCTTCCCATAAACTCTTTATTAAGGAATAAAAATTAAATTAAAGATAATTTATAACACTTTATCTAATTTCATAATGAATTTTAATGGGAACACAGTGCTGTATAAAACTCATTACTTCTGAATCCATCTCATAAAGGCCCACACTTTGAATTATCATCTCTAAATGTACAAATATAAGATTTAAAACAAAGCTACTAAACTGTTTCTTCTTTTAACATAATTTTACTTTCAAGGATAAGTGTTACACTTGCCGCTATACTGATAACATATTTTTTATAGAGTTTGAGAACTTAAATCTTTTTTAAATTATAGCCCCTCAATATGTTTTCAAGTTTAAATTTAACATGCTTACGGCAGTATATATTTTAATTTAATACATATAACATAACTGTATAGTACATTATGATGCTTTTCGTCTTTTAAATTACACAATAAATACCACTTTAAATAATTTTGAATCTTTTAATACTATAAGAATTAAAAGAATATAAAGTCGTTAATCTTAATCAAATTGGCCGATACGTATAAAGGCCAGGTTGTTCAAACAATAACTTTTCGTAATTAAACTGATCTCAATTTTTTATAATGGTGTGTCTATCAGAGATATAAGTTATTATAAGAAACTATTGATTGATGGAGTTAGATAACTATCAAAACTAGTAAAGTCTAAGAAGATTACTAACTCCACGATGATTAATTTTCACGAATTTTCAACTAAGTGCGTAAAAATTGTCTAAGAGAAAATCATGATTTGAGCGTAATTGAATAACCATTATATAAATTAGTAAAATAGATTAATCTATCTAATTTGTATGGCATGCAACTTTAAAGTATAAAGCAACGGAGGTATTGTTTTTAAATAAGTCGAGAAAAAATAAATGTAAGATAATTTTAGATTGCGACATAATTTTTATTTGAAATATGCAGTCTGAAAGAAGCGATGCATTCTTATGTTACGCTTCCTGATACACACACACACACACACACACGTGCTCTCACACACACACACGTGCTCGCACACACACACACACGTGCTCGCACACACACACACACACACACACACACACACACATATATATATATATATATATATATATATAGAGAGAGAGAGAGAGAGAGAGATTGATTGATTGAAATGACAAGTTTTGCTCGGTATCAAGAAATAAAACTGATAATTTCATTTCTTGATATCATTATCTAACTTAGTGGAAGAAAAATTTACTTGTTATAAATGAAAAGAGCTCTTGTTAGTTTTGTCAACTAACAGATAGATCACTTGCAACTTGCAACAAGTCAAAATAATTCACTCGGATTTACTTACTTTACATTCGCAATGAAAATACATCTTTCTTTATTTATCTACATATCTCTCTTTGCAGTATGTATACAGTTTTGCATAAAAAGTCAATAAAATTGTCAAGCTATAAACAAATAGCACAAATTCTCCAATATTAAATAAGAATACATTATAAGCCAAATCCAAACATTTTGGGTTTCACCATTACAGAGATAAAGGAAGAAGGTCAAGAGTGAAGATGGAATCAGTAGCTAATCAGATGGAATCCTACCATAGGGGATTCTTGTAGATGAAGTATGTTTTATTTACGTTATATAAATTTGGAGAATTTATGCTATTTTCTTATAGCTAGACAATTTTATTGACTTTACTTCAATGTATAGATAAACTCTAACTGTTTCTATTCGAGGATAAGTTCTGTTAAGGATACATTTAACTCGAAATATAGGAACACCCTCACAGCAAGGAAATTAACTGAAGTGCAATTGGGATTGGACATCCTATGTCCAGCATTTCATCTAATATTTATACTTTCCCCATTCGAGAAGCCTAACACCGGAAGATGGAACAACAGTGAATCTGGCTCGTAATTGCAGTAACAAGGGTGTTTGGAACATAGGAGCGACTCGTTCTCTAGAGGATGTAAAGCACTTGATTTATGTGCCGGCGTCACTTTGAGTTAGATCTCAGCGAATAAAGCAGCTTCAGAAGTGCAGGTGGCTCTTCAGTTTTGGACAGTCTTCTGTCTCGAGCTATGATGGATGGGAGATCAATAGGGAGTCTCTATGTATATGCAGCGCAGATATTGATACGGAGGCGTTTGCTCATTTTTCTCTGTTTTGATAACTCGTGAATCGCATGCGACGAGGGCTTATCTTCCTCTTTTTTGGGGACTAAACTGTCATTAGTGTGAAGTTTTGTTCTTAGGAACTCGCTGCGTTTGTTTAAAAATGGCGAGCTATAAAACGAAAATCAAATTACAGTAAGCTTTATTCGATAACATCGGAGTGACGTGGGCTTTCAGATAGTTATCGAGATTTTGGGAGATTAGGAGAGTGTGGAAGATGTATTTAAACTCCAATTAGACAATTTTCCCGGATAATTTTTTCAATATCATTTTTTTTAACAACAACTATATTAATATGCTGCCAAAGATTAAATGATTCAAAGCGATAACGGTACTTTTCTTGCAGTAAAGCATCCATTAAAAGACTAACTAAATCATCACGAGTAAATATTGTAATATTTAATGGTATATCCAGAACATCATTAACAGTGATAAAAATTGTTTTAGGGTTCGTTTGATTCATTACTATTTTATAGGAAAACTTACAATTATTTGAAGGCATTTTGGGATAGGGGAAGGAAAGGGTAAACACCATTAGCTGAATGTCAAAAATTTTCTGCATGAAACAAAGAAAATAAAATTTAATTTGTTTGAAAATCAATTTTCCCTCATATGATTGAAATTTTTTCTTATCATACATACTTCATTTTTGTCCTGTTAAAATGAAGGGAAAAACACTTTTATGGCCTACAAAATATATTCGATACAAAATGCTTTTAATATATTATTATTCAATATTTCACAAAAATATTTTTTAATTTTTCGTCGAAAGAATTAATAAAATTATTAGGTAAACCAGGTATTTTTTCAATACAAAAATCGAGAATATGATTTTTAAAAGAATATACAAAAGTGGTCATTAAAAAAACTCAAAGTTCTTATGAATATATACTGTAAATATTTAATTGAACATCTAGTAAATAATATATAACTATTAAAATTATTTTGATTTCGAATTAGTTTATTAAAACTGAAAAGCACATTTTAGTGGTGGAAGTATTAATTATTTACTAAAAAATGAACAATATCTTTTACAGCATCAACAATTATTTTAAGTAAGACGTAAAGCCAACAACATGTTTATTTGCTGAATGTTTTTTCTTTATACTTATATATTAGTAGAAAGCAGAAATCGTGTTAAAATATTCAAATTTGCTAAGTCAAACGTATCTGTTGACTGAATTAAGTACCCTGAAAACAAAGTATTTAATAAACTAAGAAATAAATATTAATTAGCCTGTTGGGTTAATGAGCTTTTTAAATAAAACAACACTCATAAGGTTTTTGAAGAATAAAAAAAAATTTCGATAAAGTAAAAAAAAAATGCATTTTTTTAGCACATATTTTAAACCTTGATTAAGAGTTATTTTCTTGCTTTGAAAATATTGTGTTTAACATTAAGCTGCAAATGATTCTGTCCTTTTTTAATCCAGACAACATACCGGAAATACATTTTTTAAGAAAACTTAAGAATTTAATTGTTAACGGATTCTTTTATTGAAGACTTTTACGGACATTCTTGTCAAATGCATTCAGTTTTTTAATCCGTTCCAATGTTTTAAAAATATCGAATATAAACGGTACCTTATTCTTATCATCATTTATTGTTTTGAAATCTAAATTAAATTAGCGAATGCTAGCGATGTAAAAGCCAGCATAATGATTAAATAAAATACCAATGCCGTTTTTGGAAATGCTTCTAAAATAATGAATTCCATACAACTTTTATGGACTGTAAAGTTAAATTGCAGCTTTTAAAAAACATGCGAATGCATAAATGTAAATATCACCTTAGCCATTGCCTTTACCAATGGAAGGGAAATCATATCAATTGATGCATATTTTGAGCAACTAAAATTTGATTAAATACCGAAAAAAATTTATACCAAATATTTTTATTAATATGATATTCTAGTAAACATATGATTATACTACAGTCTGAGAGACAGCAAATATTAAAGAATTTTCATTCATATAAAACACGTTCCATTTAAAGTATCTGGCAGGCGCATTATTTGCTGCTACATGAATCATAGTATACATATTGACATGTTTTTCAGAAAGAAACATCGAGACAAAGTAATTACTTATAAATATATGCAGAAGTTACAAACAAAATACTATTGAGGATTTTCAAACAATATTTGGAACATATGCATCAACCCCATACCAAGTAAAAAGGATTGTATATTCATACATATACATATTTATATATGCAGCATAAATTTCAAACTATTTAAAAATGCAAAGTTCGATTATTTAAGCTTCATGAAAATACAAAAATAAAACTTGTATATATTTGTATTATAAAAATGATATTAATATTTGTATTATAAAAATTGAAAGTCTTTAAAATGGTAACCCGTTAAAAATTGCTCGAAAATTCTTTCATCATAAATAAATGAATAAAGTACATATGGTTACATATATATTTATATATACATCATAAATTTCAGCATTTGTAGTATTTGTAGACAAAATATAGATAATTATGCAAAGGAACCCTCTGATTTGTAATTTTAAATGTAATATTATTTAATTTTAAACTTTTATAGATAATGTTGCTTAATTTGCATTGTATTAAGCTACCTTAAGCTTAAACAACTTCGTATATTATAAATTTCATATCTGCAATTAAACTAATCTTAAATTCATAGAATCAGAATAATTAAAAAATTTTAATAATTGAATAAATTATAAATTAACGATGAAAATTGTTTATGGATAATTTAGTGTGAGCCATTATGCATAATTCAGGTTTTGTTTCCACGATGTTTTATTTCCTCTTTTCAGTAAAAAAAAAAAAAAAAAAAAAATTGAAAACATTCTTTTTTTCGAAATTATACAGACGAAATGAAGTCTATTTTGAAACAAACAAGAATTTTGGGCACCCAAAGTTCTTCACTCCTTTGAAAACATGTAACAGCAATAATGTATTGATGAAAAGGTACTCGCACAGCAAGAAGCTATAAATCGAAAATAGATTTTTTATCAAGAGACAGCTGATTCATATTCAGACCAAGACGTAACTGTACTCCTTTACATTACAGAAGAACAATCATTATTTGGACAACCATATCTAAATCCAAGGCATTGATTAATATTTTTTAAAAAATGTGTAAAATGATGATTCTAAAGTATTGCATGTTCCGAATATATTTAGTTGAGAATTAACTTATTGTACTCCAAATTGAAGGTGCTGATGCTTTATTACAGAATAAATATCGTTCACTCATGAAAACTCTATATAAATTTTAAAACTTTCATTTACATCATATTTCTTACTCATAGAAAGGGAATGAAGGGCCTTGCTAATGATAAATACTTTTACAAAATATTTTATGAAGCCTCACTGCATCAATACGTTCACATTAAAAAATGACTATTCTTGCCCTACAATACATCTCCGGAATTTCTCGTTTTGTTTTCAGACTTGTTCAAATCAAACGTTCCCCAGTTGATCATTAGAAATGCATTATTCGTTGGAAACCCATCAAAGGTTATTCGAACGTTGGCGCCTTTCAAGTGAGCCTCCATATTTGGTTTTGAAAAGAAAAGCCTGAATTTGCTCAAGACTCCGTGTCTGAAAAGGGAACCATGAGATATTTAGATTTGTTCTGGAACAGCATTAGCAGGGTTAGGATTTAATCCCCCGTTAAAAAACCCCAACTTTTTGGGGATCGAAATAAGGATAAAAAATGCTATTGTTGGTAGTCAATTGAGAGTTTACTTATGCGATGGTTTTGGAAGAGGATTTTGTGGGTGGTAGGCTCTAGGGCAAGCAAGGATTAGGTATATTTGAATACCTCATATTTTAAAAATATAGAGGTCTATTGAAGCAGAACACCTGGGTAGTCACATATTTTCTTAGCAAGAATGGATCTAGCTATAAAGAACTCAACTAGAATATACATGTCGTAAAAGCAATATATTTTACTGTGGACACTAATTATTTATTCATTACATGTCTATTTTCATTTCCATTTTGAGCCACTTAGAGTAAAAGCGATTATTCAATGATCGATTACACTAATCCTTTTTAGTGCAGTTCAGTGAAATTAATTCAGTTGTGAAAGAGGAAGATATATAAAGTCTTGAATAAAATCAGGTAAAAATTAATTATTTATAACAGTACTTCATAAATAAATTGGAACTTTCAGTGAAAATGAATTTTGTTTTTTTTCAAATATTCTTAGTATCTTACTCTAAAAAAAAGTTAGTTTAGTAAAAAGTTAGTCTTAAGTGAATATGTATCCTATTAAAATGGCTGATAGATTTTTTGGTCCCTAATAGGTTGTAAGAAACTATTCGTTCAAATTGAGCGTTTTAATTCATTATCAGATTTTATTTGTTTGTCTGTCGCATCATAGAAAAGCTAAATGCATGAAAGCAAGTTTTGTAAAATCTATTGAGCCTTTTCGAAAATCGAATCATTATCAATACATATCATATAATATAAAGTTAAAACTGGTTACTCCTGGAGTAATTTTTTTAAAGATACTTTTTGAGTTTAAAAAGCTATAGTAGATAATAGGTAATTAAATTACTGAACTAAGTAAAAAATCAAGATAGTCTTGAGAAAAATGTGCATGAACATTAAATTTTATAAAAACGTTAACCATATAAATAATTACCTTATCACTGAAAATAAAAAAGTTTTTTAAATTGATTTTATGCATGTAATTATTCACTTTATTTCCTTACTTACTATTAGATAGGTAATATTTAGTCTCATTATAATCATCATTAACAGTTATGATTTATATTTTGGAGCAATTTTTGAGGTGATTTAACACTTCAAACATTTTTTGAGTTTGTTCCCAATTGTTTTCATTTTTAATATTTATAGCTAATCATAATAGAAACAAGAATAAATTATTCTATATATTTTTTTAAACAAATCAAGTTGAATCACTTCCCATAGAAACGAAAATAAATATATGTGGATCTAAACTAATGAGAACGGAAATATGAAATTGTTAAGTTTAATGAATTCATCTAAATAATGTTACGAGATAAAAAAAAACTACATATACGCATGTTACTGTTTAAATTCAGTTGTACATCTCTTTAAAATGGCTTAGTGAAAAACGTTTAAAAGTTTTTTTGGATCTCAATTAATGAGAATGAAAAAGTGAAATAATTAAGTATAAGGAGTTCATCTAAATAATGTCACGTGAGAAAAACCCTACATACACATGTATTTGCTTCTTGTTAAATTTAGTTGTATATCTCTTTAAAATGGCTTAGTAAAAAACTTTTAAAAGTTAGTTTAGGATCTAAATTAATCAGAATGAAGATGTGAAATAGTTAAATTTAATGAGTTAATATAATTAAAGTTATGAGAGAAACAAAAAACACATACACATGTACTTGTTAATTTTTTAAAATCAGCCGAAAATCTCTTTAAAATGGCATAGTAAAAAACTTTTTAAAGTTTGTTTTGGAGCATTCCGAATAATAATATAAAGGATTATACTCAATTATTTTAATAAATATAAAGGATTTATTAAAATAATTAAGTATAAGGAGTTCATGTAAATAATGTCACGTGAGAAAAAACCCTACATACACATGTATTTGCTACTTGTTAAATTTAGTTGTATATCTCTTTAAAATGGCTTAGCAAAAAACTTTTAAAAGTTTGTTTTGGATCTAAATTAATCAGAATGAAGATGTGAAATAGCTAAATTTAATGAGTTAATATAATTAAAGTTATGAGAGAAACAAAAAACACATACACATGTACTTGTTAATTTTTTAAATTCAGCCGAAAATCTCTTTAAAATGGCATAGTAAAAAACTTTTTAAAGTTTGTTTTGGAGCATTCCGAAGGTGCTTGATCCGGTTCTTTTGCTTTTCATCGGCCTTGACAAGGAAGTCTCTCACACTTTTTTTAATGCACCATCATTATATCCACTGCAAGCAGGTTAAGTGGTTTTAGGTCCATAATTATAAATCATTACGGACCCATACATTTTGGGATACTTTAGCATAAAAAATTGATACAGAGAATGTGATTAGGCGAAAATAAAAGAAAAATGTACAATCTTATACTTATATCACATTCAGATTTGTGTCAACACACATTCAAACATATTCAACAGAAAAAAATGAGCTTAAACAAAATAAATAAAACTGATATTCGGTATTTACTAATAATTTATGCTTTTCCGAGTTTGTCCGAGAGATTTATTATTTTTCAGCATGATCTAGAAATTAATGAATTAATATTAGATGGTGTATCAGTAACCAGTTGGTTAAGGGTAAGTACTGAAGATTTTAGCAGTTTCCCTGATGCTCAAAAGGAATTATGGTTATTAAACGTTTGACATTGATTGAATATAAGAATTTACTCTTGATTGGGTTAAAATCTTCATATAAGAAACAATGACCGTTTAATTTCTCTGGTACATACATGCATGCATACAAACACACACACACACACACATATATATATATATATATGAATGGTAAACAATACAAACATTTAAATTTTTATTTTCAAGAATTATGGATGAGAAAATCATATCATTTTAATCAAGGACTACCATATGTTTTAAGTATATAAGTTGAAAAATGAACTCATTTTTATAAAACTCTTGATTCATTCACGCTGTATGCTAACTTCAAAAAAATTATAACATTTTGTTGAAATTTCAAAAAAAAGTATATAAATGAAAAATAAAAGATGGTTCATTCGATTTGAAAACGTTAGGAAATAACCGAAATGAAACGTTAAACATAATCATTCAGGTTCTACTGACACTAAATCTATGGAAAATGACGTTTTATTAAAGGGACTCACATGAACTTAAACATTATTTGTTTAAGTGAATTAACAAGCTTGGATCAATATATTTCGGTTTAAACATTTTATAAGGGGTATTTTTCTTGTGAAATCAGTTTTGTAGGTATAATAAATTTTAGCCATTGGTAATTGTAAATGCTTACATGAACAGTAGATGTTAAATAGGATTCCTTCAGCTCTTAAAGTCTTTATTAACTTCAAGGAGGGTTAGGGATTTTTTTGATGGATAAATGTTGTAATAGTATAGTTTTCTATTCTTAGTATATCATTTAAGATACTCTATTTTTGAAGAACACGACTACTTTTATTGGAGTATCACATTAGGACTGGTATAGCTTAATAGAGAATAGAAATGTAATTAACTGTAAAAGGGCAGAATCACGTAAAAAGCCATAATAATGCCCATAAATTTTTCGTGGCCGCTTTTGAAAGTTTGTGCTCAATGAAAATGTTTTGTAAGTTAGGCATTTCTTTCTGTGCTGCTTGATAAACAGCAAAAGCGATATTTTTTTTTTACTTTATTCTTTGATTTATTTCTTTTATATACTTATCGACCCATTTCTGACCTTAACTTTTTATAGTAAAATAACATAAATGAAATTTAAACCATAGAGTAATAAATTGCATCATGCCATAACAAATTACACTGTTTTATATTTATACAGGTTGTCAGAGAGAAGCTGTTGTATCTAACTACAGAAATTATTATAAAAAGTTCTTTATTAGTTGCTCATAAGTGATATGTATGAATTTAAAAGCATGTAAAGCTCCGAGTTGTAACTATTTTATGCTAGCATATGTTACTTAACATCATCCTTAATTCATATTGAAATCAAAAGGGGCAAAAATATGAATAGACAAGCGTATTATTTTTAAAAAATGAATGAGGATTTTTTGCTAGAAATATTTCAAACATTTGAGCTTAAAAAGAATCACTTACTTATTTCCAAAGGGTAACTTCCCCATACCTTTCGAAAAATGTTTTCAATGAATCTAAAATATGGTAAAAACTGGATGTCATATGAAAACGTAGAGACTCCATACTTTCTTATGGGTAGGGGAGTTTTAACATAGAAAACCACTTTACTACTATCCACAGTCCACAATGATATGTGAGCCACGGTGTCAACCTGCTGAACAGTGTTTCAACTTTAGAGCAGGAACGTTGGAAGCCTAAGCTGACATTCCATAATAAATGCGAATGTAGCCGTCAAGAAAAAAAAAAATTCTTCAAGTGGGAGGTTCTTAAGTACCAAGAAAATGTTGTGTTTATAATGCGAAAGAGAAACGTTTAAGAATATAATTCTTGAAAAGAGAACTATGCTTTGTGTGATTGTGTGGTGAGGGATCTATTGTTGTTTTCCAGTCTTGAGGGGTAATTTTCAAAGCAATAAATAAAGATCACAATACCGGTGTAGGTAGGTAGGGATGAAAGGGGAATGGGTAGATATTGCAAAAACAAAATTAGTGTTACTTTTCATTCTAAGGGAAAAGGTAACAGAGTCACACATAGAAGAGAAAAATAACAGAGAAAATAAATTATTGTATAAAATTACCTATTAACTGAATATTTCTTTAAAAATAGTTTCTATCTTCTTAAAACCTCACTTTTCTTTTTATATAGTAATTCTAATAACACGGATAGATATAATCACCCCAAATGTAATATTTTTTAGAGAATAACAGAAAATTATAAAAATCAAATTTACTGAAATAAAAGCATAAACATATGTAAATAAAATGAACTATATATTAACTCACAGGCACACTTTTCTTTATTATTTTAGTTATGTAAAAAAAAAAATATTAATATGAGATATTTCAGATCCTTGCTTTCCCTTTTGCAAATTATTTAAAAACTTGTAGACATTTTTCATTCCATACAGTCAGGAGCTAGGAAATAACCACAAATAATAGGGTTTAAAAACCTTCTGTTGAGATGAACTTACGTATTTGAGTATTTATATTTATTTGTATATGACCCCTAAAGCTTACCACCAGCGCCCCTCACTTTTGTAAGCGCTGATACACTGCGAAGAGAGTTAATTGACAACAGTAGAAAACGAGTGAAATATGTGCGTGAGGTACTTTTATAGGTCCTGTCGCCCACATACTGCGATCCGGTACGAACCCTGGGGTATGCGTGACCATTGGTCAGTTGCATAGAAGACTTAATTTTACAAAAGACCCCCTCCCCCTGCTTTAACTTACCTGAGTCAAAAAGATCTTAATCTGTGTGTGTCGAAGTCTATCGGGAGCTACAGGTAGATGATGTATTTTATTTATAGAACAAGCTTTACTGAGATAAGGGTTGTATGTGAGGCAATATATACAGATAGTTTAATACCAACAAAGTACTACATAGCTAAAGATTGGGCTCCACACTAGTGGAAGATTAATGTCAGAAAAACGTAAAATAATATTCATAGCATATTAATTTCCTTTTCATTTTAACATTTGATCTTAACATCGTTGCTTCAAACTTATTTTCAAAATAGAAGGTTGAACATTCATATCCCAATCTAATGTAAATATTTGATATAAGATTTATAGGCTTTGGTAACTTTTTACACTGACAAAAAATTTCCTTTTTTTCTAAATACAAAATTTAACATGAACATATATCTATTAACTCTTACATACATGTTTGCAACATGAATAAAAAATGCATTTTCTATCCTAGTAGACAAAATATTTAAAATGAAATACAGTGGAATCTCGATCTATCGTTTTCTAAGGAACCGAGTGAACTAAACGATGGATGCGGGAAAACGATAGATGCGGGAACATACAAAAAAGTATTAACATACCTTAAAGTTTGATATCCCTAAAATATATTTACTCACATACATAAATGCATACATACCCGTAGTGTAACTGAAGATAAAATTACAAAGTTGTACTGAAATCCAAGATAATAATAATAAAAAAAGAAATACACGTAGATACACAGGAATTTTGATTCAAATAAAAGTACTTAATCGTCGTTTGTTTTTTGGCGGTTTTCTCTTCACAGGTAAACAATAATTTTTTTGTGTTGCAAATTGCATTCTTTTCAGTATCGGTTATTGTGTGAGAGTATAAAGAAGCTGCAGCCGTGAATCGTTTGTAACTAGAACCATTCCATTGCACTGGAAGGGGTCCGACATAAGACCACCAGGAAGTTCTGCTTCCGGGTGAAACACTCATCGGCCAGTGTAGAACTGCAGTAATCAGAAACTTCTCACTAGACCAAATCCCAGGGCGCCTCCATCCCAAGTCCAACAAAAAAGCTGACTGTGAGCCATTGCTGATAAGAACAGAAATGTTGAATTGTCGGTGAATTTGGAACGGGTTGCCGAAAATAGGGTACTCCAGGGGCTAAAGTATTAAGGAACACCAACGACGAACAAATAATGGGAGTGAAAACCAGGCTAAACAAGAGAGAACAAAAATACGAGACCGTGCATCTCAAATGTTCTGCTCATTGTTTAATTAGAGCGGCATTCTAGCTCAATCCAGACATTTATTTCAGGTTCAGTTATTATAAAAAAACGACCGATCCGATAAATTAATGTAAAGCTGCGATATTCTGAACAAATATTGCGGGAAAACGATAGATCGAGGAACGATCCATGCGGTATTTTTTGCTTGTTTTCTATGGAATTTATTCGGGACTGGGTGAAATAAACGATACATACGGGAAAACGATCGTTCGGGGAACGATCGATCGAGATTCCACTGTATTTATTTTACAAATGCAGTAATTATTACTACTACATATGAGGCAGTCAGAGATTTTAGCTTTTGATCTCGAATAGTTTAGAGCTAAAGAGATATGGAGTACGTGACTTCTCTATTCAGATTGACTTCTCTGATTTTAACAATGCTATATGCACAGCAATTAATAATAATGCACTTCGCATATACTTTAATACACATAATTAAATATGCGTGTAACTTATTGACTGACACCATAAAATGTACAACTCTAATGCTTTTATCTACAGAGAAAACTTTAGAATCAGACGGATGTGCCTGCTCCGAGGAGCGTTTTATTTCCCACTTCGCTGTCCGAAGTGTTACATTCGGAGACGACTGTGTTCTGTTTCTGCTGAAAGAGGCTGAGTCCCTTTGATTGTTCTATCATCAGCTAGGAACTATGCGAGGCACATAATCATTTTAGACGACTGTGCACTTCCCACAATCTCGCAGTACTTCTAAACAGTCTCTTTTCTTTCTTTCTTCATGCCACACATCGAGCTTTGTCGAGATCTGGTTTGAAGAACAAAACAAGATAAAAATTAGAATAGCTGGCTCAGAGTCCCGATCGCAGTACTAATAGGACGAGCTAGAAAGCCGAATTCATCTGCCACTGAAAAAGTTCCTATATCTCTTGCAGAGGCTTAGTAGAGGGAAGAATGGAAACAAATCCCAGCAGACACACAGCAGAAATTCATCGACAACGTCCCCAGAAGAGTCAAAGTAGTAACTGCAGTCCAAGTCCAACAGCGTACTGATTTTTAAAAAAAGTAAATACGATTTCGACCTATGGGTCCGATTACTTTTGGCTATATATATATATATATATATATATATATATATATATATATATATATATATATATGTGTGTGTGTGTGTGTGTGTGTGTGTGTGTGTGTGCAAGTAAGTAATAATAACGCCACACCAGTTTTAATTTTATTTCAATCTTCTCTTCAGATTATATAACTAACTTCCACGTTCTTTCTATATCCGTCTGGATGTCGACTAGAATTTAATATATGCTGGTGTGAGCCTCGGTTCTATAGACTTGATGATTGAATCAGGGACTGAGTGGACGCCATTATTCATTCTCTCTAATTATATGTAAATAAGTTCTTCTCCTTTATATTTCGTACATGTTGGATTGTTCTATAACCATACTGTGTTTAAAGTAATAAAAGAATTATCTAGTTTAATTGAATTAATTGATTTGGAGTTTATGAATCCAAGGCCCGACTGCCCGTTCGGCTGTTTCCCCGGATATCGGCGTTAAGTGTCGTCTAATACGGTATTTCATATTATATATATTCTAGTGAAATAACGGATACACATATTAGGTGGATAAATTAGCCATTAAGCTGAACAACCAGAAACTTACAGTGCAACAGCAAATTCGGGTAGTGTGGAGGCAAACAGGTTAAACGAACAGCAGAAAAGTTATTATTGTTCCATTCATCTTTGAAAACCACATGTAAGTGAGGGAATAATGAAGGAATATTATATCCAGATGAGATACATACTTATAACTCATGAAGCTCTCTAAATGTCTCTATAAAAATATTCTGAAATGCGGATATTGTGGTATATGTTTGACTTATCGTCTTGTTCCCGATATTCGCTGATTCCTGCAGTATGGATCAGTGAATATCCACGAGGAAATCGAGATAGACTGTCGGGGAAATCCCCGACAGTCTATCTCGTCTATGTGTTGCGTGGGGAACACGTCGTCCTGTAGATGTCTTTAGCTGAAACTTTTAAGAATAACCAACAGAGTACCTTCTTTATAACGAATCCATCGGCATGTTTGAGAGTTAAAACCAAGTAGTCTGGTGATAGCATCTGTTGCAGTTCTCACACACGAATGTCGGTGATGGGAAAAAGAGGAAAGGACAATTTAAATCAAACCAAATAACAGACTGCTAGTCGTTGAGAATCCGATTCTGATGTTTTCTGAGCCATCAATTGGCCCTTTATTAACATGGTTGTGTGATGAGAGGTTTGCGTCAGGCAATTCGACCGTCACCACTGACCAACTGCAATTCCCATAACTATTACCTGTGATAGTTATGGGAACATAATATCATTATTGATCTTATTTCTTGGGTTGTCGATTTTTTAATTTTCCGTACGATTTGCGTGAATGCACACCAGTTATCGTTTACTGCCGTCCACTTTTTTATTTTTTCCGTTTGGAAGCAGCGTAATGTTCTTTTTCTAATTTAGCCACGATTCTCAAAATCAACCTTCTCGGAACAACCACGATTTCTAAAGTTCTGCTAACCGTGACTCTCCCTAAACCCGATCTTCAATAATGCTTTACTGGGATTCACAGGGTCAGAAATTTCAAAAAGGGAAACAATAACAGCTTTGTTTCTGGACTACAAACGCCCACAACGGTCCAACAGTTCTGCCTGTAAAACTTGTAAGGTATACATAAGATTCGATTCACAAGAATCGAACCCTTGAGTGAATGAATTAAAGAAGCTGCTTGAGATATGCTAATTTCGGCATAAACGCTTGGTATAAATACCAAGCAGCTTGATTAATACAGAAGTTGAAAGAGGTTGTTAAAGTTGATAGATAAGTGAGTTAAGGGAGCTACGAGGAAAGCAGCTCCAGGTGCTATCCTGCGCTAGTGCTTAGGGGGCCCAAAGTTTACGTGGCAGAACTGCTGGTTTGTGAGTATTTGCAAAGTGTATTTCTATTGAATGTTAATATATATTCCGTACAAGTAGTACGTATGCTTAATGCTGTAAAAGCAAATTCTATATGTGCAACGAATTCAATAAACAGTGTTTCATGTATAAACTGTGTTTGTATCAAATTCATTTAGAGTGCCACTTCAAATTATATACACCCACGTCTGGGTAGAAGTGAGCTATACTCTACAAACTGTTCGCGAGTTGGTGGCGTCTCTATTATCTTTTAATTTCTATTTACCCGGAAATATTCGTTCCTCCCAAATTTTAAGTCAAAATATGAAGGTGAAGGTAAAAAATTTTAAAATCTTAACTAATGACCAACCAGCACGAATAAATGAGTACTAATAATTGTAAAACTGCTGAAAATTGCAAAGTCGTACGTTATCGTGTGTGAAAGAAACCATGTGTGACTAATCGATGACGTTGAAAAATTCCGCAAATGTCATATTAAATATTCCTCTCGTTGCGAAAGATGACCGTTTCCAAGGGATCATCCTAAATTCCCACTACCTTAACAGAGTTACTTCTGCACCTCTCAGAAGCAGAGTTTTAAAATATTCTTAAAAGCGCAAAAATACCCCATGCATAACTAATAGATGTACAGTCTCAAAACGAATCCCTTCAAACGTACCTCGTTTTAAGTTGTTTTATCTACCATCCTTATATCAGGAAGTGAAAATTTACATAGAAAGATATCAATAAATTCTTTTACATCTTGTAAATAATATTTTCGACGGCAAATAAAATTTTAGTTAGGTTTAAAACGCTCCATCTGATTCCGTTTCAGTCCCTATCCACAGAGCCTTCGACGCACGCCATTAACATTTTCTACTATTTTTTAATCGAAAGATTGTCGCCGGGATTTCAGTTTAAAAATCCGACATCCAGGGAGGAGAGGCTCCTATCACTCCACCACTTCTCGAAGATACAAGAGAAAAAAAGTGTGGGGGTGGAAAAATAAAAAGCTTTTTCGCAAGTTCAAAGCTTTGGAAGAAATGTTCTTGAGCGGTTACCTTGGTTACTGTGTTTGATCGATATCAAAGGGAGCCGCGTCTTCTACTTTTCTTATCAACCAATTCTGTTTACTTGTTTTTATTTCAAGTGATACAATAGCCCGCTCTCTACTTGTGGCGAACCAAGAGAGAGAGACAATAAATTTGAGACTTTTTACTTCTTTTTTTTTCTCACCACGTTAGTTCATATAATTTAGAAAGGGTGCAACTTTTTATGAAGTCATCGTATTCAGCTATTATTTAAATGATATCTGATTTATTTATAGGAGCGATTTTTGCGGGATAAACGTCTTGAATTTCACTATAAATTAGTACTGATACTGTTTTAATGTCAGTGTGTGGTTATTTATTACACTGATGTGTTAGTATTATGTAGGAAAATCTTTTAATTCGATGTTTTTTCTTAATTAAAGGTATATACTTTAAAAATAATTAACAATTCTTAATTAATTAAAAGTAATGCTTGTACTGAGTAGTGCATTTTAGAGTTTTATTCTAAACAGTTTTATTCCTTTTCGATATCCGGTGTTTTTGTTGACGTCGTTAATTTGGTATCGTAGAGCATTACGAAAAAGTAAGGTTGATTTAAATGGTTAATGGTTTGGTTTCATTGATTTCGTTCAAAGAAGTTATAAAGTTAGTTTTTATTTCACCGAAGAAGCTGAAATGCTGCAATAACAGCTTTCAACATTTTACCCACCACATAATTAAAAGTTGCTACTTTTCACCGTTTTCAGAGAACTTGAACAAACCATTTAAATTAGTCAAATATATTTACATTTGAGATTTTGCAATATTTACGTATATATTCTAAATTTTTGAAAAGAAATGTTAGTAAAGCTCTCAACTGAACTTGTGAAGATAATTATACTACATAATATCCTTTTAAAGCTTATAAACGTTTTGCTATGAAGTTATAATTTTATAATTTAAAGTTTATATTCTGAGGATTTTAAAGCTTAAGAGGAGTCTGTGCAATACGGTTCCAAATAAAAAGTGTATGGCTATCTTTTTGCTCGAAGAAACTTATAGTGGGGTTTATAAATGATATTGTAATAAGATTATTCTTCTTTGCATTACACATATCAACTAAGAAAAATGGGACTTAAATATTTATGTGTGCATTTTATGGATTTGTACATAAAATTGAACTGTCCCACGAGATTTTACTCAATAATTTCTAAAACGTAATTCATAAGGAAAAAATAAATGATTAAAACCGGAAAAAGTTTAACTTATTGTAGTTAATTTTTTTCTAACTTAAATTTTTACTTTTATTTTAAATACAAACTCTTAATCTCAGTGATAAGAAAATAAATTTAAATTTACTACACTTTCTCCCCTTTGAAGATTTCAACAGAATATATTAAGAATGTACATTTTAAACGCAATTAACAGTCTTAAGAGGGTTCAACTATGTTTTTTGTCATAATATAAAGCCAAGTTATATGTGAATTTAAAATATTAAATATTTTAATTTCTCTGAAATACGAAAGCTGCACAAGTGCTTTTTTATTATTTTTCTGTTGGATTTTTTTTTTTCATATTTGTGTAACTGTTAACACGCAGGGAAAAAAACAAAGTGTACTTGAACGTGATCCTAACACGTTCAATAAATTTGGGTATTATTATGTTAAATATTTTCCCTTCATTTATTACCTGTAGGCTTCCATGGTCTGATTTTCTAATTTAAATTATTCGATGAATAATTTGAAATTTTGGTATATTAATATTAGAAATACTTAATAAATTTTGGGGAAAATTAAAATCTACTCAAAAATATTTTTTTATGATCAGTTAACCATATTCTTTATACTTCAGATGTAATAGAATTTGCTAGTCTCTTTATGCCCTGTTACGCATCCTTAAAAATCAAGTTGTACGTATCCAGTACTGGCAACATCCTGAATTCAAATATTCTTCCGATCACTTACGCACATAAATACTGATATCTTACTCTTATTTATTTCCTTGATTGATAAGGGGATTCTAAATCACCCAGATAATAATCCAAGCAAGATAATTAAATGAGGAATTTTCTTAAAAAGTTGTTATTTGCGTTTTTATCGTCTTAAAGCTCAAATTATACTGTTACAGAATGCCTGAGCTTAAAACTAAACAATTTATTTTTATTAAACTCCAGTGTCTCGCTTTGCATCCGCTGTTGAGACAAATTAAACAAAATATTTGAACTGTTAAAGATAGTGTTACGTCGCAAATAAACATTTCCTACAAGTCACTTTGTTTCTCGAAAGTACTGTAGGTCTGTTACTGTTATTCTTAGATCGTCTATCTCCGTCCTGAAAGCTCAAGAAATGTATGGCATTCAATCAATCTAAGTTTCTCAATCTGCCGGCGACAGCTCAATCGATCAAGTGTAGAAGTCAGCGAGTTCCATGCAAGTATACTTATGAACTGTGACATTCACACATAAACGTGCACACAGGATAGACGCTATGGGTAAAGGGACTTGACATATATTATTAATCGTTAACAATGCACATCCATATATAATAAAAGTTTTAATATTTTAGTAATCTGAAGGTATTATGAGAGATTTTAAAATAAATATATTACTTCGATGTTCACTTAATTGCAAAGGAATTGTGAATGTATTTATAACAAATGTACCGTGCCATGTTGATCTACTTTCTGCTAATGCATACATTTATAACGGATTATTATTATTATTATGCCACTTTTTGTTGCTTTGCATGGTTCATACTTTTTAAGCGAGGTTTTCTTTAGGAATTATTGTATAAACCCATTAAATATTCTACAATATGTTAGATACCCAGCTTGTGACTGTTCAACACCAACACACACACACACATATATATATATATATATATATATGTGTGTGTGTGTGTGTGTGTGTGTTTGTTTGTTTGTGTTTGTTTGTGTGTGTGTGTGTGTGTGAGAGAGAGAGAGAGCGTGTGTAGGTAACAATAGTTGTTGAAACCTTGTCACCAAAATTCTAACTTGAAAACTTCAGCAATCCCAGGATCTAGAGTTCATTGCCAATGTCAGCTCAGTCACTAGCCGGTTCTTCAGTTTCGGGGAGATTATTAGTTAAAAGTAAATAAAGTAGTCTATGATCATAATACTTTGAACAAAAAAAAATGTTGGGAAAAAATATAAGAAATGAAAGCATAACTTATGGATTATAGTAAAAATAAATAAATAAATAAATAAATAAAAATAAAACCTAAAATTTATCGCTAATAATTTTATTACACTACAATAATACAAAATTTTTAAGAAATATGTGCAATTTTAATAAAACAAAATAATTTGTTTTTGTAATATCTTGAATATAATGAAAATTAAACAGAAGTAAAATAAGTAAATAAACACGAAATGTAAAGAAATCAATGCAAATTCATGATGCTCTGAACACATAAAAGAAAGTAATGAAAGCAATATATATATATATATATATGTAAATCAATAAAATTTCGAAAACTTCTCTGATTGCACAAAATAAATAAATATACAATCCTTCATAAAATTCTCCTCAAGGGGATTGTAGAGAAAAATGCAAAATTATGCTAAATAAGTAAAAGCTATTGCCCAGAAATTAAATTTTATAGAATCAAAAAACGTTTACTGCATTTTTTCATTATGCACATTCATTCCTTTTAAGAAAAACTTATCGACTTTTCGGCATCATGCATCTAAGGTTATTTTTAGTGAAAATCGACATATTTAATTTTTTAAAATTAAAATTGAGAGTGTGTTATGTAAATATTCTTAAAACTCTCAGATATTTATAAAAAACTCAGCTCAATATTTATTGCTGAACTGTATAATTATTTAATTAAGAACTATCACACTATGTTTACCCTGAAACCAGCGACCAGTATTTAATAGTTGCGAAAAAGAACAACATTCATTTCAACACACCTCTTTTCCAAAAATATAAATAAATTTAACCACATAGTAATTATTTTTTTCAGCGTCTCAAATGTTGTTAGCGTTTGAAATTAAATGACAAGCACATCATTACTGAATTTTAATCGTGATTTTACTTTGCTATTTTTCCCCTGTGCATGATACTAATGATGCGAAAGGCTGCTCGCCAGCATATAATTAGAAACGATAAATTCTAATGCATTCCTGGATGTGAATGTTTGGTATTCTAAAACCTCTTGGAGAGAAAAGCGAATCGGAAATACATACCATTAAAGAAAGGCACATCAGTATTTTTTTCCCCTTTTCCGGATGGTATAAAATTCGAGAAACTTCTTTTAATGACGATTCGAACAACATTCGAAGTTCATACATGAATATAGTGTATAAGAATTTCCTTTTTAAAATGAAAAAGATTTTCTTTCTATTTTAGGCATCATCCAGTATTTGATATTCATAAGAATTAAATGGTCAACCGATTTTATGGAATGCACTCATGTCATTTTTATTGGCGTTAAACCGGAATACCCGGCTATAATCCGGAATAAAATAGAAATCCTACTTCATTAGAATTCCTTCATATATTCAGATTTTAGGATTGTAGGTCACGAAACACCCCCTTTACAAGAAATCTTTAAAATAATTAAACTTTTACATGAATACTTTGTTCGTTTTAAGTGCTTTATTCGTCACTATTAATTCTAATGAACGTTTATTAATTTTTCAAATTTGAAACGTTCAATAATGTAATACTTTAAACACACTTAAGTCGTTGAATGTTTATCTCGTTTACTCAAAAATTAATCCCACACGTTGTTGGTCAATAAATATTTGTATTATGTTTTGTCTGCTAAAATAATTGAAATCTCACTTTATGAAACTTTTCACCAAATCGGGGAAATTTTCAGAGGCCTTTGAAAATGTAGTTTAGTTTCAACACGGAAGAAATAATGCTGAACGTAATTATTCAGCAGTTCCAGCAAATAGATATGTAAGTAATCTATATATATAAAACAGTTCTGTAACTGACTGACTCACTGACTGACATACAACGCACAGACCAAACCGCTGGACCAAAAGGGCTGAAATTTTGCATGGCGATTATTCTTATAGTGTAGGGGTACACTAAGAAAGATTTTTGAAAAATTTCACTTACATTTTTTTAAATTAAATTTTTAAGCTGATTTAGTAACTTCTTTTAAGTTTGCATTTAAAATAATAATCTGAGGGTTATAAAATTCCTATCACAAGAAAGATCATACAAATTCCTTTAAAATGAAATCATTTTCGAATCGTTAACTCCATTTTCTGATTTTTAGTGAATTTTTAAAGATTCATTTTTAGAATTTAATTTATTAAATGCTGATCACGTGGTTTCTTTTCTTTTTGTGATACTTTAAACTAATTTTGCGTCACCTGCATAACAGCGAAATAAATTGACTAAAAACAAAAACAAAAAAATTTCTTTTCTAATGTGGCAGCGATTGGACATTATCCAAAAAAATATTAAAATACAGTAAAAAGACATGTTCCTCAACTGTACTATATTAACTGTACTATATCTTTAGTATGGCCTATTAGATTTAATTAAATATTTTCTTCTACATTATTTTGTCTATAAAAATATCCCTCACGGTTTTTTTTATAAATATATAATTTATTTTACATCAATTGTATACATGGATCGTCGTATTATTCTAAATATGTATATATATATATATTTATTTATTTATTTCGGCATTAATTGCATACATTGACCCGTTGTATTTAAATTGAATGTACTCCGTAGCGAAGTGCGGGTTTCAGCTAGTATTTCCATAAAAATTTAACTGGGTATCAAAACAATATCAAAGAGGGCGTCTTGTTGTTAGTCGTTGAATTTACGGCCTATGCAAAGCCTACTCCTTCTCTTGTGATCTCAATTTCATAAACTTCATGAAGCCTTCCTATCTTATATACAGGAGCAGGCTGTTTAAAAGCAATGTTTAAAACGCTGTGAGAAATCAGAGGAAAGAGGGCCGTCTGCATTTTCAATGATATTTCCATTCTTTATTTAAGGGGGTCCGGGACACATTTTGAAAAAAAATGTTATTTATTGAGTTAAAATTTTGAATTTTTTTGTGATGATTAACCATATAGTTTGTAAACAAAATCACATCATAAAACTTCTCAAAATGTTTTTAAAAATTAAAAATTTTAAAATTTAAAAAAAAGTGGGTAATTTAAAATTGTTATAACTCGAAATATTATTTGTCGAATTTCAATATTTTTTTCATTTAATTAAACAGAAATATATAAATTTTAATTTTAATTCAGCATTTTTTTAATATTAATTTTTAAAAAAATTAAAAATATTTATAATAAAAATTACGAAAAAAATTATGTAACTTATTTTAAAAAACCATATTTTCAAAAGTAAATATTTTTTTCAAATTTGCTGAATCAAAATTAAAGTAAAATAGTTGAAAAAGACATGTTCCAAGTTTCAACCATTTATCTTTAACGGTTCTTGACTTATAACAATTAAAAGACGAGACATGGGAAAAAACACATCATGCAGAAAACTGCACTTACAGGTTTAAACAACGCTTGGCTACTATTAGAAAGTTGCAAAAAAAATAATAATTTCTCCTGTTCTAATTAAGATAGAAACATGATTTAAACGTCATTTTAAGCGTAAAAGAACACAAAAAAAATATAATGCAATAAATGTTTTTCCGAAAATTCGAACAATTTTGTGTCCTGGACCCCCTTAAAATTGAAATCGAAAATTTAATTATTCGTGCTATGTAGAACAAAAGATACAACAATGCAGGGTATTTCGATTGTATGGAGAGGTAAATATAGGAATATATTTAATGTGTAATCATGAGTCTACCAGATTGCTTACTGAGTTTAACAGATGCTAATACTATTCTCTTGGGACACTTGAATGCCAGACATTGAATTTGGGGATGCTCAACTAATAAGAAGCGTGGTAATGAGCAGCTAAATATGGCAGAAGACAGAACCTTTGTCTTTCTTGCCGGTGTGGCGTAAAGAACAGACCTCCTTGCGTATGTGGGGTCTCCTGTGAACGATTTTTATGCTGATCTATATTTTATGAGGATGTATGGGCTCATTGACTTGGTCTAGCTGGGGCAGGATTAAAGGGGATTATAAATAATAACAAAGATATAACATGTCTCTATTGACACTCGCATAAAGACCGTTCCCCTGTTTCATATTAAAATCATGTATTCTTACTCTATTTGAAATTTCACAAGGAAAATTTTAATAGTTCTCAAACTGTTCTTCAGCGCTTTATACAATGCATTTAGGCAGTACTCAGACTTTTGGCTGATATGAATGCTCAAAATAGTGTAAAATATCGAAAGAAATAATTGTATATCCATTTTGAAAATTTTCCGAAATAAGAAATACCCAAAAATAAATTTTAGTTCTTTGTATTATTAAATTTGAGGCATTTGTTAATAGATATATATGTATAGACTTTTTCTTTTCACTATTTATTATATTTTTATCATTGTTTTCAGGTTTTGTTCATATTAACTTCATATCTTAATTTTAAAGGCTTTTTGAAGCTCTATTTTTTGCCCTTAGGTGCATACATTTGCTCTGTACTTGATCTTTGCTTTGAGATTCAGATTTTCAACAAATAAACATAAATAAATAGAAATGAATCTAAAAATCTAGGTCTCCAACTTGTTGTGGATTCCTAAATTCACTTTAGATTTATAAGATTTAATTTCCAAAGTCTAAACTAAACTAAATATTGTATGTATATAGTGATGTAATGAGGCGCAAATTATTTCCTGACAACACCAGTTGCCTAAAAATTCTTTGCGAGTTCTCCAGGAGACGTTAAGTTTGTCAAAGTACTTCAACTATTTGCGAAAGCGGATTTAAACAGATAATATCTGACCACTGGGCGAGATGGATGACTTATTAGTCGAACTCCGACAAGTGCAGGCTTCCGGCGCACTGATATTATAGTGGAGGAAGTATGACGCTGCAACTGCTTTCGGTCACTGGATGCGCTCGAGGAGAATTCACGAAGTGGAGATGGCTACAATGGAGATCCAAGGCGTTTTAGGAATACAGTACAAATATGCTCATTCTACTTATCGCGATCGAAGTCCCCAGAGGATTGAATTATAATGGTTATTCATAATTTACAAACGGTAGCCACTGAAAGGCTGCTTAAAAAGAAGAATCAGGCCTTTAAATGATTTCTCACGACCTATATTTTTAGATCAACTACGAAAATCAGCCATATATAAATAAATAAATATATATATATATTTATATATATATATATATATATATATATATATATATATATATATATATATATATATATAATATTATATATATATATATATATATATAATATATATATATATATATATATATATATATATATATATATATATATGTCGGACTTGACTCCCATACTATTTAATATAAATCCGAACCTCTTTCGTATCCTGATGCAGTCAGTGGTGGTCCGGTGGCGAAGTCATTCAACGGTAGCCACTGAAAGGCTGCTTAAAAAGAAGAATCAGGCCTTTAAATGATTCTCACGACCTATATTTTTAGATCAACTACGAAAATCAGCCATATATAAATAAATAAATATATATATATATATATATTTATATATATATATATATATATATATATATATATATATATATTATATATATATATATTTATATATATATATATATATATATATATATATATATATATATATATATAAATATATATATATATATATATATATATATATATATATATAATATATATATAATATATATATAATATATATATATATATATCTAAATATATATATATATATATATATTATATATATATATATATATATATATAATATATATATATATATATATATATATATATATATATATATATATATGTCGGACTTGACTCCCATACTATTTAATATAAATCCGAACCTCTTTCGTATCCTGATGCAGTCAGTGGTGGTCCGGTGGCGAAGTCATTCATTAATTAATTCCTTCAAACAGTAAGATGTTAACACAACAGCTATAAAACACTTCAATTGATCTTCCTAAACATCTTTATTAAATTTCTAATTAATTACTCAGCTCCATTAAACTAATTTAAATAACCCTATCCAATTTTAAAACAGTGCGCCTACGGCACACGTCTTTTCGTTGCTAAGTTATCCATGACTCTGAAATAAATCTTTTGTTCCCAACCTTTTAACCAACGCTTAGTGATGCTCATTACTTATTCATGTCGTCATAATGTACATGCTTTTTCGCTGACTGATACATTTTCTTAGCGCCAACTCTTCAAGGCTAATCCGTCTACTTAAAATCCTCTCTGTGGTTCTTCGAAGATTGAATCAAGTTGAACCTTAAGCGCTATTTACCCTGCAATACATTGCACATCTGATTTGAACTCCCAGACTTTAATTGTTAACCCTATTTTTAATAACTAATATCCCGTTTTAAGGTCACGCGATCGCCCCCCCCCCATATTTTAGCCTCATATTTTATATATATATATATATATAATACAGAAATTTTAAAATATCAAGGGTAAAAAATATTGCACTATATAATATTATAGTTACAAATCTAAACGATGTCGAATTTGAAACAAATGGTTCCATAGTAAAACAAAATACATTCTTATCAAAGAAGATAAAGAAAAAGTTTTATAAGTGTTTATATATACTTACACTCAACTACAAAATTAAGCTTGACTGCTGGAATGTTTTGAAATTAAAATTTTCTGGGATTAAAATTTTACGAATGTAATTTAACATCTGAAAACGGCACTTAGGCGGGATAACAAGTTACTTAGCCTGACATAATAAATAAGGAGGTTTCATCTCAATAATATGTTTTCTAATCCCTGATTAGAGCATGCGAAATAATATTTCATAATCAGTCACATTTATTTTCTAATTTCCTTCAAAGAAGCAGTGCCATTTTGAGTTTTCCTTTCTTTCGATTTTTTCAAGTTTCAGTACCTCATTTCTTCATTTAATGCGAAAAGGTATTTGACAGGTAACGAATATAATACGGAAAAGAAAGTGAAACTTACTAACCATATTCAAGGACAGTAACTTTTTTTTTTAATACGTAGATGCCGTCAGACAGGAAACTATGTTTGTGAGATTATGCGTATCTTTCCTCGACGTTCTTTCTAAGGTATTTTAAATCAGCTAATCTTTTGAAAGACGCCATCTGGTGATATTCAGAAAATACATTTAATCATTTATTTGCCTAAATCTTACAAAGGGAAAAGTGACGATCTTGTAACCTCCCCGTTCATTTTTCAGACTTTTGAATTTTAGATATACAATGTAACTGTTTATGACGCTACCTATAGGAGATTAAATAAACATTTAACCAGTTATTTGCCTTAACATTACAAAGTAATATTTTTCTAACAGAGAAACCTAAAATGGATCCTTGGGATACACTTCTGATAATTAAATTATATAAATTTTCTAAATTTTCGTCAAAGACATCTGACAATACGAAAGCGCATCTATAATTCTTTTTTTTTTTTTTTTTTTAGGAAACCGGGAGAAGGCATATTTCCCGTTTGTGAGTAGGTGGCTGTTTTAATGAACGTTATCTCTAGAGTAACTTATTTTTTAAATCGATTTTTAACTCATGGGGGATTGATTGCCCTTAATACGACCTTCTATTTTATTCCGCTATAGTGGTAATGATATGGATATTTGGTAAGTAATATTCTTTAGGATATAAAAGTAATCTGGAAGTAACTTGCAATTTCTCCATCCATTGTTTTGACCATTAAATTTCATGAATTTTATGTAAACGGAACATGCCATCTAGTGATCATCTATAGACGCGAATGGGCCATATTTTTTTTTTAACATTGGGAAATTTGATGACCTGTCAGAAAACTTAACAAAAAAGTTTAATTTTGGAAAACTGTAACCCACTATTCCGTTTTTCTGCACCATTGTGTTGATCAGATGTACATTTAACAAGTTATTTACTTTAAGATTAAAAAGTAATCGGCTAGTAACTTCTGAAACGTTCACTATTTCGAGACAGTGAATTTTAGATAAAACTGAAGACTTGACATCTAGTGATCGTCAGACCACTCAAGCAAAAATGTTTGATTTTGGAAGACTGTAACCCACTATTTCGTTTTTCTGCGCCTTTGTGTTGATCAGATGTACATTTAACAAGTTATTTACTTTAAGATTAAAAAGTAATCTGCTAGTAACTTCTGAAACGTTCACTATTTCGAGACAGTGAATTTTAGATAAAACTGAAGACTTGACATCTAGTGATCGCCAGACCACTCCAACAAAAAAGATTGATTTTGGAAGACTGTAACCCACTATTCCGTTTTCCTGCGCCATTGTGTTGATCAGATGTACATTTAACAAGTTATTTACATTAAGATTAAAAAGTAATCTGCTAGTAACTTCTAAAACGTTCAATATTTCGAGACAATGAATTTGAGGTAACACTGAAGGCTTGTCATCTACACTAATCATCAGTTCAATGAATGTTGGAGTCAATGAATTTTAGATAAAACTGAAGACTTGACATCTAGTGATCGACAGACTACACTAATCGTCAGTTCTTTACCATAAAATTCAGAAATTAGATAACCATTTACGAAGTCTTGCAAGTAAGTTTACTGTTGGTAGATACGAGATAAAGTGACTGCTCATTACTAAATGTATTCATTTAATAATTTTTCTACTTTCTTTTTACCCCCAAAAATAATAATAATAAAAAAAGAAAAGACTAGTTGCTTCTGCAGTCTAAAAAAAGTTCGCGAGCCTATTTCAATTTTTTTTTCTTGGAATCCCGGTTTTTGCATTTTATTTCTGCGCGCGTCCATTCTTCAGAAATCCTAGAGCACGGGACCCGAGAAATTCCGACATTTTTCAATTTTCTTTTTTGCAGATCAATTGTTTCCTCCTTTTACACTATTTTCCTCCCACCCTTAGCTACTCTTGTTTCAATAGGACTCGACGGTATGCAAGGGAAAAGGGGATAGAATGAACGCGTGAATAGGCAAGAGTAAGATTATTGAAGATGTGTATTGATTTCCGATAATTCTTAGAGCCCTTCGTTCTATTGCTGCTTCATTCTGATTTTGTGACAAAGAGGTTCAGAATTTGCACCTAGTCAAGGTTTTCAGAGGCGCTTGCAGTTTTTCTGTGGCTAACATGGGTGAATTGAAATATTTTGAATAATGGCAGAATTTACCCCGATTGCATGCGCCACTTTAAATGGAATAATTTGGGAAAAACATAGTGTTTGCTTTTTCCGTGTGTGCGTGTGTGTAATCTGTTGAATGGGAAAAGCAGATATCTCCTTTTGATACCTGTGGTGGATTATTTTTACTTGAAAATATTCTACAAGCAGTGGCAAAGGAAAATGACGCAGATCTTTGTTTACTGAGTGTTTATTTTATACAATTTTTGCATTTTGTATTTAGAAATGTATCCAACCTCCTTGAACTATAGTATTAAATAACTGATTCAACATCAGCTAATGAGTACATCTTCTTGTAGTCATTTCCCCCATAATACTACCCCCCCGTAACATCATATAAATTAAAAAAAAATAAATAAATAA
>OU015501.1:107503984-107613984 GCA_907164885.2 Dolomedes plantarius
CACAGGGTGATTTTTTTAAAACGGACAGTATTCAGAGACATCTGTAGCGCGATCTATCAGCCGGAATTTCACCAAAATTGATAGAGGGACTAAGGACGACATGGGAAAGAGTTCTCCGTGAAAAGAAGAAAAAAAGTTCCAAAATCGTCGATAGGGGAAGATATGGCGCTCTTGTTGTCGGCGATCCCGGGAACTTACATAAAAGGCAAGTAAAACATCAAAATACAAATTCACGTCTATGTAGTCGACAGCAGCGTTAGTATTTCGGGCTATAAAGATAAGGGATGTATACCGAAAAAGTTGTAAGCAGACAAATGAATAACAAATAAATTTCACTGCAACACCACTTTATGCAGCAAATTCACTTCTCCCTCCTTCAATGTGACCACATTCCTGGTGGACGACACATTGCATCCTGAACACTACGTTCTGAACGGCCGAGCGTGACATGTCACCAGGAATGATTATCAAAGTCCGGGACATGTTGTCCTTTAGGGCCGTCAAGTTCGAGACTCCACCAAGATACACCTTAGACTTTAAATAACCCCACAGAAAAATGTCGCATGGGTTAGGTCTGGGGTGCGAGGGGGCCATTAAGTGGAAAAAAGAGACTGATGACTCTTTCTTCTTTAAAGCGAAGGCGCAGCAGATTCTGCACTTTATAGCCCGAAATACTGTCGCTGCTGTCGACTACGTAGTCGTGAATTTGCATTTTGATGCTTTACTTGCCTTTTTATGCAAATTCTCGCCGACAACAAGAGCTCCATATCTTCCCCTATTGGCGACTTTTGGAACTATTTTTTTTTCATAGAAACTCTTTCTCGTGTCGTTCATAGTCTATCAATTTTGGTGGAATTCCGTCTGATAGATCGCGCTACAGATGGCTCTGAGTACTGTCAGTTTAAAAAAAATCACCCTGTATATATATACAGTGGAATCTCAGTGTATCGTTTTTCAAGGGACCGACTGAACTGACCGATCAATGCGGGAAGACGATAGATACGGGAACATAGCAAAGCAATATGATACTCGGAACAGGGTGAACTAAACGACACATACGAGAAAACGATGATTCGGAGAACGAGCGATCGAGATTCCACTGTATATATATATATATATATATATATATATTATATATATAATATATATATATATATATATATATATATATATATATATATATATATATATATATATATATATATATAACATACATACACAATTGTGTGTGGCAGCTCATGAGAACTAAATATGATAGAAAAATAAAATTGTAATTTCAAATATTTTTATAATTATATCTGGCATTTTAATTCAGCTGAATTCCACATAAACAATATAGGGGTTCAATTTATTTTCTACAAGTGAAATTTTATTTTAACCTAAATTTATTCACTTTATATTATGCTTTAAAACATAGAATAACCAAATTATTTTAATTCTTGAATAATTATTTCGATATTCTTCAAAAATAATAATACTATTAAGTCCACACACTTTGACAGAATAAAACCACTTATAATTATTTAAGCGGTAATCAACTTATAATAACACCCCCCCCCCCAAATAAATAAATATATATATATATAAGAAATAGTTGAAAGAGAAAACCAGTATTAGCACTAAAGCTACTTGCAGCCAGGAACCAAAAACATGAAAAGATAAGTATGAAGGAGGTTTTAGAGAGTATCTCTTCGTCATCGGTGTCAATACTGTCTAAAAACCAATGAATTGTTTCCGATGAGTATGATCTATACAATAAACACACTCAGACACCGTACAATCCATGAAAAACAGAAGAATTGAATTAAAATCCATGAAAACAGAAGAATTGAATAAGTTACTTAACCAAAGAACACCAAGCCTGGCGCTAGACAGAGTGGAAGTTAAGAACATGTAACCGCAAGATGACTGACGTCACAAAACTTGCAACCATGGAGATTATGGATACTCAGTTACTGACTTACTATGGTAACTGTATTTTAGGACTATTATTTCTTTATTAATTTAGTTTTTTATTATTTTTACTAAGAGTTATTTTTATTCTTGTTTTTAATTTTATTTATGATTTTTATTTTATTTTTTATTTTTAGTAGTTATTTTTTCTTATTTTTATGTTTTACTTATTAAATGCAACAGAACAAACTATTCAGTAAAACTAAAACAACCAATTATGTGTTATATTGTTATATATATATATATATATATATATATATATATATATATATATATATATATATATATATATATATATATGTATATATATATATATATATGTATATATGTATATATATATATGTATATATATATATATATGTGTGTATATATATATATATATATATATATATATATATTCAATTATTTATTTATACTTTTTACGAGATAGACAGAGATACACGGTTATAAAAAAAATCTGTAAAAGCTATGTTCACTACTGACCTTTGGGGTCCAATATTTAGCGAAATATGCGGAACTTACAAGAGAGATAGTGTAAAAACACTGTGTATTCTTGGCCAAAGTTAGTTACTGCGGTCTTTAATGCAGCGGGATATTTAAAACTGAATCGATATTCTTCAGTTTATTTGTGCTCAACTATATCGACGATCTCTGATTCACAGACTTTCAACTTTTTCGTTCAAAAATAACATAGCTGTAACTAATTTTTAAACCAGATGCCTCTGCTTTCCACACATATATTTCAACTCCAGCATCACTATGTCAAATCAGGATCTACAATAATAAGCGCCACAGAGATTATTGAATGCTTTAAAATATTTAATTTTTTATCCCTTTCATTTATTTTTGCTTCAAATGCATTGTTTTTTATCTTTGCTCCTTAAAATAAGACAGTATGGCATTTGAGCGAGGAAAAAAAAAAGTTTTTCCCTATTTGAAATCCAGAATGGTTATTTAATTGTAGAATTCCAGAATTTTTGATTTATATCAACTATTTAATTAATTATAGTTACTTGTTTGATTAATATCTTTGTTATAATCATTTTAATTAAATGCAATAGTCTACCTAAATTTCGAGAACTGTTTTGAAAAAAAAATTGCTCTTTCATTTTTCATATGCCTAACTACTTTGAATCAAAATAAATATGTGTTACAAAAATATTCTTGCAAAATATTTAATTAAATAAATCGACGACATATGAGTAAAATTTTATATTACAATTCTAACTTCTCCAGTTAATATGCCATTACTCTAAATCAGTTAGTAATGAAGCACTCAATTAATAAAATGTCTTACATCATCTTATTTAGTCCTTCAGGTCATCATGAGTCATTTTACTTTTTTTCTCTCAAAAAAAAAAAAAACAGTACCTTTTTCATAACTGATTTAATTAGACGCACCATTTATTAAACAAAATTTTTAATTAAATTCTTCTAAACGATTTTTTAACCGCGCTTGGTGGCCTGAGAGACTGTGCTGCTTCATTAAATTCTCATTGAGAAAAAATGGCTTCTTTTTTCACACTTATACTACCCATAAATCCAGTAATGAAATTCGCTGAATTTATATTTTTTACACGGTGAAATATGCACCTATTTTCCATCACTCCTTCGAATATAAATTTCAAAAACAAAATCTCGCACACTCTTTAAAATACTCCCTGGCAAGGGGGAAAAAAATCCCGTACTAGAATAATTAGGCTACTACACATATCACAGATTTATCTCCAGTGATTTATTACGCATAATTACGTTATGCCAGAGCTTGATATAATGAAAGCAGCGCCAATCTGAACCTGACGAGAATTCAATCACTTTATTTGATGTTATTTCATTTTCTAGTATAGGCCGTTACCTCCACTGGAAGAGCAGCAAAATCTTCTGAATGCAACTGAAAATAACAAGAGATTCCCTGTTTTAAATTTGACCCGAGGGAATACTGCAGCATCAATCTTCGCGGGAAACATTGGGAAATTTGTCATTTCGCACTTTGCAATGAAGGCAAAGAAATTTATTTTCGAAGCAATATAAGATGTATTTTTGAAGGGAGGGACGGGGGGGTTGCATACGGCAGCCACAGTGTTGGACATTCTGATTTGAAGGGACATAGCTGGCGAACTTTTTTCACACCGCTCAGTCGAAGTCGATCAATTTTCAACAGATTCTATTCGTTATCAGCAAATATTTTACTTTCAGGCGAGAGGGTTTATTATCTCCATAAAAAAGGCATTTCAATCGTTGGGGTAGATGTAGGCTGCAATGGGATTAGGGAAGCAAAACAATTTACCACGTTTAGTTAATTTTGTGTGTTTTCGTATAAAGACATTCTGCTATTCACGCAAATTAAAGTGACTCATTTTTAGTCAATTCAGCAAATCAGGCGGTTTTTTTGCTCAATTTCCTTAAAGAGAGTGGGTTTATTTAATTGTTTTATTTAATTATTATTTTCAAAAGAATGTTGCCAAGTAATTTTTAAGATCCATTCCTACCGCTCAAAAAACTATAAAACTGTAAGATACATTTTAATTTGAAATTTTATCATTATTTTATTTATTTTTCTAATCATTGAATGTAATGATCACTAATTGTGTGAAATAATTTTAAATATATGAGTGTTTGCGAGTGAATAAATTTATTAAAATTTTCAGATGATGTATAGTCTCTCGGGAGTAAGTATGTGCGTTAAAAATTCTAAATTTTGAATTCAATCAAAATGAATTTTTAGAATTGGACAGAAAAAAATGTTTTCTAAAAATTTCAGGTTCTTTATGTGTTGAAACTACACATTCACAAGTATGATTTTTCTTTCGTTTATTTAAAAAATATGGCAGAAAAATTATTTCTAATTGTACAATATTGTACTTCATTAATAAAAACGCTAAATTCTTTGTAATACTAGCTAACTTCTCACGAAATGTTACTTTCGTATTGGGCCTGCTGTATAAATGAACGTACTCGTGATAAACATATTCTTGCATTTCCTTCAAGTTATAACTGGAGGCCTTGCGGTTCTGTTGTCAACTCCTCTGACTATAACAGGTTCCTTTAGTATACCTTAATGAGATGTTTACCTGTTTTGCTTATCATTTCACTTGAATATTCAAACTTCCTCTTGAAAAGACCTTTTTAGTGTACGGACTAATAGCAAATTAGTTATTACCCCTGACCTCTGTAAACTGCGATTACCTAGATGAGAAATTCCACTCCTCAAGTTGAGGAAGTGCACATGTGTTTGGTGATATCAAAACTTTCTTTTCTTCCTATGGAAAAGAAACAAAAATATATAAACTCTATTAAAGAAATACCTTCCTTCAGATAAGTACGAAATAATCCAATACACAATATTAAGTGTATTTTTATATTTAAATGCATTCCTTTGAAGAAAGGAGTGACTGTCACCTAGGCATATCACAGTCCAGCCATTTCAACATACGAGAAAAATCGTCTCATTCACTAACTTATATGTTAGTATACATCCAGACACACCTAAAATCATCCATCATCTTATAGATTTTTCTACTTCGACTCATACTGGTCATCCAAAGCAGCCAAATGCACACATTCGTAGGTATGTAAGATGTCTATATTTAAACATTATTAATATAATGTGCTAAATTACACAATTTTCTAACTACAAGGTTGAGCAGTCGTTAATTTCCTATAAGCAGATTCCCACACTCTCATTGATTGAGCGAATTTACACACTCTTACAGGTTATTTGATGGTAACGGCTGATGACAGTCAACACTGCCTTGTTCTGAAAAATTAGGATTAAAATAGTATGAGGTCAGTTTTTGAACAAGTATTCCGTGGATACTTGCAGTACATACATATGCATAGAATGCATACCTTGACATATGGCCGTATCTTCTTCTAGCAAATTAAACGCACAGTGCAATTTCTCTATCTTACCATCATACGCATTGTCCTACTGATAACGTTTATGCATATTCAGATACGTACCCATAAAGAAGGCTTTTCACGTTTTGATGGACGTATCTAAAAACTGAAATTAGCTTATCTGAAAGGATATAGCACACTCATTCACGGGAAATAAATTCAGGCGTGTGCATGCAGGCACATATTGCTGCAGAAGATATTCCTTTAATTTAGGCTTATTTCCTTGAGCTAAATTTAAAAAGACGAACTAAAAGCACGCATGTAAAGTATTCACAAATTTTCACACTTACATCCATCATATTGTCTTTAAAATATAAATCTTCAAAGAAATATAAATCTTACATTCAAAAAACATTATATTTAAACATTTTCAAGCAAACAAATTTATATAGTTCCTTCAAAAGGTTCAGCGAAGGCCCATTTTATGACTCAAATATATTTTACTGAAATGAGAAAAAAATTTATCAAGCATGCAGGAAGTCAATTTGCTTTAAGCTAATTGATAGAGAAAAGCACTATGCAAACCATTTTACTCCTCTACTCCAGGTAAAACAATTATAAATGATCTTTTATCCGAAATGCAATTCATTTCAATTCTTAAATGGCATCGAATCCAAGTTCCATGGAAAAAATGTGTTATATCCAATTTGTCTAATACAAACCAATAATTCGCTCTCATTTCAGAAAACGAGATTCAGATAGAATTTCTTGTTTTTTTGTTGCATTTTCGATGTACTTTTTGTGAATGGTTGAAGAAGGTTGAAAGCAGAAGATAATAACTTTGTATCGCCTTCGAAAATTCAATTTTGGATTCTTCACTTACCAAGTTTGATGCATAAAAACACGTAGGATTAAGTATATTTGATAGCCGAATAACCGTAAAATGAAAATGCTTTATCTAATGATTATAAATAAATAAATAAATAAATATATATACATATATATAAATAAATAAATAAATATATATACATATATATATATATATATATATATATATATATATATATATATATATATATATGTATATATATATATATATGTATGTATATATATATATATATATATATATATATATATATATATATATATATATATATATAAAATAAGAGAAAATATCTTCTTCATTATTTTCAAATTCCCCTAGTATGATTAAACTCGAAATCCCCTTTTAACTCTAATAATACGCTTGCCTGCTATTGTAAAACTGACGAAATTTCCACAGCGCGTTTGAAATGACAGTATTACTTAGTAAGTTGAACTATGCATTAACGTTCCTAAATCTGTTACATATTTGCTCACTTTCATAAACACTACCCTTTCAATTATAAACGTATAAAGCTGAATATGATCTGACTACATTTGCATATTGTACAGACTTCCAGTCTTTAGCACTCTTAAGATATATTACTCCCATGTATCCCATGTACGATAATATTCTACGTGTAATAAGTTGCATTTAATATTTTTCTACCTGCTATAACATATTACCATGTGAGGAAGTTTTTTCTTTTCGGGAACTTATGTCAGAAACTCCCAAACGGTTTAATCAATTTTAAAATTTTATTCAAAAATGAGGAATTTGGTTTTAAATTTTAATACTTCTTTTTTCTTTCCAAACTATCATATATTTTGTCCATAGCTGTTTAGAACCTTATTACTAATTACTAAATTTATGCATTTTTAACTATTACAAGATATTATAGACATTTCGTCAAGGTGATCTTCGACCTCTGCCAAACCCTGAAAGAAAAGAAAATTTTACTATTGTAATAAATTAATAAATAATTCAGTTAAAGAATAGAGGGTTTTTTTGTGTCACTGTGTTTGCAAAAAAAAAAGAATGTCAGTCTGCTTTGTACTCGTAATGTTGCGTAATTCTGTAATACGAAGATAATTTTTCTGCTGAATGTCTTTGAAAATTTTACTTTGACTGAATGTACATATGATTAATGAAAATACCTTCCCATAAGAATAAATTTGTATTCAAAGCCTATTTTCATCCATGCAACTGGATTTACCCTTGGTTAACTCTGAAGGATTATTACTGAAGAAAAGTAAAACTAAAATTCGATATGATGAATGAATGAACCCTTAATCCCCCAGAAAAGTTTTCAAGGGACAAAATCATTCATATATTCCCTTATCAGATGATATTTCATGTAGTTAAACCTGATTATTTCAAGTAGACTGGTCCATACCAAGGTTAGAATGACTCGCTTTTTATTTTAAGGAAATATGCTCGGATATAAGAATAAGAAAAACGAATATAGGACCATTTAGCTGTTATGAGGTGAACCATTAGTTTCGAAATAGACCCGTAGCTACGGCTTTGGGATAAAATTGTTCATTGACAAAGAAGACTAGCATTATGAATGATACCAGTATTCTTGTCCTTTATGAAAATCCCAACAACGCGTCAAATTATTTCATTGAACATGGATGATCGAACTCAAGGTTCTATTTTAATAGCTTTCTCGCGAATAGAATTTTTGTTATTTTGTAAAACGTTGGTATCAGTGGCTTTTTAGTAACTTTTAGTAACTTTTAGTAGCTTTTTAGTAACTTTTTAGTAGCTTTTTAATAACTTTTTTAGTGACTTTTTAGTAAACTTTATTTCACTGTGAAGACAAATTGCCGGTAAATTCGATATCACTTGGAGATTGATAATAAAAAATTTTTGTTAAAAGCCCATGCCAGTATTCCTGTCCTTTATGAAAATCCCAACAACGCGTCAAATTATTTCATTGAACATGGATGATCGAACTCAAGGTTCTATTTTAATAGCTTTCTCTCGAATAGAATTTTTGTTATTTTGTAAAACGTTGGTATCAGTGGTTGTGACTTTTTAGTAAACTTTATTTCACTGTGAAGACAAATTGCCGGTAAATTCGATATCACTTGGAGATTGATAATAAAAATTTTTTGTTAAAAGCCCATGCCAGTATTCCTGTCCTTTATGAAAATCCCAACAACGCGTCAAATTATTTCATTGAACATGGATGATCGAACTCAAGGTTCTATTTTAATAGCTTTCTCGCGAATAGAATTTTTGTTATTTTGTAAAACGTTGGTATCAGTGGCTTTTTAGTAACTTTTAGTAACTTTTAGTAGCTTTTTAGTAACTTTTTAGTAGCTTTTTAGTAACTTTTTTAGTGACTTTTTAGTAAACTTTATTTCACTGTGAAGACAAATTGCCGGTAAATTCGATATCACTTGGAGATTGATAATAAAAATTTTTTGTTAAAAGCCCATGCCAGTATTCCTGTCCTTTATGAAAATCCCAACAACGCGTCAAATTATTTCATTGAACATGGATGATCGAACTCAAGGTTCTATTTTAATAGCTTTCTCTCGAATAGAATTTTTGTTATTTTGTAAAACGTTGGTATCAGTGGTTGTGACTTTTTAGTAAACTTTATTTCACTGTGAAGACAAATTGCCGGTAAATTCGATATCACTTGGAGATTGATAATAAAAATTTTTTGTTAAAAGCTCATTGAGTTTAGAGGAAGATTAAAAGCTTTTATTATAAAGTAAGATTATTTTAAATGCTGAATAATGAAAAAATACTAAGGCCATCCGTGAAAATTGAACATGAAATTCATGACAGGAAACAATCGTAGAAGAAGAGAATCATATGATATATATTTAATGCGCATGGCAATGGGTAAGCCAGTCATATGTATGGTCATGTGCATTTATGTGGTTTAATAAAAAATAAAAAAATGCCCCGTCCCCAGGATTATTAGAAAACATTAATTATGTAATGAAAATATGCTTTGAACAAATTATACCATTTTTTAAGTGAATTCCAATTGAATAATTAGCAATTACAAATATAGCGATAATAGTAATAGTAACGTTCAAGCCTTTCACATTTTCGATAAATTCCCTACTATACCCCCCCCCCCCAACACTAACCCCGCCCACCCACCCACAAGAAGAAGAAAAAAATTAATCGGTAGCAAAAATATTGTAAAAAAGTTCTATAGTGTCCAAAATGTCAGAATTTCAGAAGAAAGCCCCCCCCCCTCCCATTTTTTAAAGAGTAAATTTTGCTAACAAAGAAAAATATATTAATCTGGGTTTTAAATAGTCTTAGATTCAAACCTCTGCTTCACTGCAGTGCTGTTTTACAAAATAAGTGAAAACTATGATATGAGCTCATTGTAGCTTTTAAATTCTGTAGTTAGACGCTTATAAAAGTACTGTTTGTAATCGGTAGACAGATAAATCATTTGAAAACTTCAGTTCCATTTGACCTAGCCACATCCCACGCTTCCCCTGAAATCTAAAACTCACTTTCAGTCTATGAAGTAAAAAGTGCATTTGAAAGCAAACATTTAACGTATCAACATAGTTTTGTGCTAAATGAGTGCCCTTCAGAGAAAATTTTCTTTGAACATGAACGTCATATTATCAATGGGTAGAAAAAATTATGACGATGAACTTGAGTCTAACAAAGGCTCATGGCCCGAAGGCTTATGGCCGTAATAAACTAACAATGAGCTGTATGGTCCCAAAGAAAATCATTTTCTTTGCATTTAAAATAATTTAATCTTTCGTTTGTTTTTTTTGTTTTTTTTTACAAAAAGTGCAATGCAACATAAATGTGATAGGTTCCTCAAATATTTTATACCACAAAGACTATTTTTTTTTTAAGTGAAGCAAGACAGTAAGCATTATTGTCTCTTTTCAATTTTCCCCAGTTTTCTTATTTATATGTTTCTGTACTAATGATTACAGATACATAAATTTACGTATTTTACAGAACCAATAGCACTGATTTTGAATTTGCAGTAATTGTTTACTCTCTCAATATTTGAATTACTTGATTTACTTTGCTTTCTATGATCACATAACATTCTCATATCACACGTAGAATAATGTTGTCATAATATATTAACACAATGTCAGATCGATGAACCAATTTTTCCTTTGATTTCACAGGATTTTATAAGTCAAACATATAGTATTAGGGGGAAATGGATAATTCTATTTAAAATATAGGGTGTCAAGAAGACCAAGTGTAAAGCTACATCGATGATCATACGAACAGTATAATCCAAAGTCTCGCGAGAAAACCACCCACTACTATGATGGCACTCGCTTGCTCATAGTAAAACGGCAAATTTTGGTTGAATCGATGGTCGTAATCTACAATTTTTATTTGTAGTAAAAAAAAGTAATTTGTTTAGAAAAGATAGAGTTTTTACTATAAAGACTTATTTCAAGTAGTATAAACCTGGAATTTTGAAATAGGTACATCTTCATATACGTACATTTATACGCATCTTAGATAAACATACTCATATAAATGCATAAATACACATTTATGCTTATTATTATTATTTTCATTAACTCATGTCTATGGCCTGCCAGTATTAAACTGACAGGGATTAAATGAATTAAAATATTCCATATTAATGATACGTGAATTAAAAACTGCTACTTATTATTTTATTATTGCTAAAATATACCTCGCTTCTAATTCGAATTCTATAGCAAACACTATCTTACTCTCCTAATAAGTACATTGCAGCAATTTAAATTAAAGCAGCTGCATTAAGCAGGAAATTTAAAAAGTTCCCATTCCCAGGTATGAAAAATACCACGAATTGTTGTGCTAATACCCAAAAATATGTTGTTTCAATTAACTACACCCTTTAGCAAAAGCTAACACTTTTATGACCAAAACGCGATATTAAGTTGCCGAAATATAAACAGTTCTGTTTCTAAACAGTGCATAATTAAAATAGCGAATCAAAAAGCGTTTTAAGGGTTTAAACTTTCATGAGACACTGCCGCCTAGATCATCACATGCGGAACCCTATGAGAATAAAAAAGATCAACTTAAGTCAGTGCCTGAAGTTAACTGAGCATCCCGTCTGCGCTAAATCAACAGACGTGGCGCAAAGACGTGATGCGTTTTCTAACTCAAGACGTTAAATTCCCCGACTTCTTTATTTTCTTAGTTCCTGCAAATCACCCCCTCGGGATTCAGCAACTGTGAAAGCAGAAATTCGCAATTAGCAACTCTGAGCGCTAGTGTCCGTTTTCATTTTTCTGCGCTTCCGCCGAGCCGAGGTGAAGAATAACGAAGAGTTGGCAGTTTTAAAATCTCGAGAAACAAGTCCAAATGATAAATATCTCCCTGCCAACAGCTGCACTTGATTTCCAGGGGAACAAATAAGGGTTGCCGAACGTCGAGATTTTGTTCCAAATTCTAACTCACTGTAATTCATCTATAGAGCACTCTCTCGATTTTCTCTCCCGAGTTACAATGATATTTTAGAACTTTGAAATTCTTAACTTTTCTCGGCAAAATACACTGGCCTTTTTTTTCTACTAGTTTGCTGATTTTCCTTAGATCTATAATGACATTAAAGATTAAATTGTTACACTATCTCGTGACCGGTAATGTTTTTGTTTGAAAAAAAGGGGGCTTTTTTATTAGTTGAACAACACAAACATATTATAAACCTAAGAAAGAGAATTTAAAAGCAAATCCTGATCAGTTTGTAGGGAAAAAAGTAGCATTGCTCGTACAGATGTACAAGGGTCAGTCAAAAAGTTAGTTGCAAACCTCCGTAAAAATCTCAGTAAAAGAGACATTTCGTTGAAACTTTGTGGCAACATATAGTATCAGGTGCTACGGCAGGTGCAGTAGCGGCTTCGACGTGGCAGTTTTAGCTTTCTTGCTAATCAGTCGTGAATATGTTTCGGCAGCTGCCAGTGGCGTCCATATTTGAAGTGCGTGCATTAATCCGCTTCCTGGGGGCAAAAGGTTGTCACTGCACTGACATTTATTGGCAGTTGCATGAAGTGTACTGTGATAACGCAACATCGAGCCAAGCTATCGCCAAGTGGTATCTCTCATTCGAGAATGGCCGTCCAGATATCAGGGTAAGTTTCTTCAACTTATTACATTTGGACGACGGATGAGAACGTTGCAAGCGTGAATGAACTCATTCTTCAAAACAGACGTGCCACAGTAGACAAGATCATCTCGTTTAGTGACTGACCAGCACAAAGTGCACTCGATGTTGCGTTATCACAGTACAGTTTGTGCAACTGCCAATAAATGTCATTGCAGTGACAACCTTTTGCCCCCAGGAAGCGGATTAATGCACGCACTTCAAATTTGGACGCCACTGGCAGCTGCCGAAACATATTCACGACTGATTAGCAAGAGAACTAAAACTGCCATGTCGAAGCCGTTACTGCACCTGCCGTAGCACCGATGCTCTGTGTTGCTACAAAGTTTCAACGAAATTTCTCTTTTACCGAGATTTTTACGGAGGTTTGCAACTAACTTTTGACTGACCCTTGTACATGAGCTATCACTACCCACTTTGAAAGTTTCTTGCATCACAGGAATAGTTCATTGAGTAGAACATAGCCTTAGTGTTAGGAAACAGGAGTTCAATCTCTAATCGGGGCATCTCTAATCGTCATATATGCTGTATCACCGGAAAGTGCAATACTTTACCAGTAGAAAGCATGTGACAAATATTATTTATTGGACAAGTCAATATCGCTGAAAAAAAATGTAATAATATGTAAAACCAAGATCCAGACCCTTCTAATTTAATGCAAATATAAAAGGTGCTTAATGTATCACTCGATACCTCAGTTGTTTGAATGACGTCCTTGACGTAGGAGACTTTGGTTCGATCATTTCAGATTTCATAGATGGCCTCACAATCCTCATTTCTCCAGTGGGAAGTTAAACATTAAAAATGAGAATCGAGAGATAACTGCATTTCTGAAAAGGCTATTATGCAAGTAAAATACGATCTTTGTGTAAGAAAATTGATGTATCGACATTAGGTAAGCAAAAATTATTAATAGTTTCAAAACATTTCATGGCAATCTGTGCTGATAAATACTTCAGAATTAGAGTGCAAATAGACTAAGATAGAGAGGAAATAAAGCCACCGTACCTCGACAAAGCCTCTATTTCATGATCTTACACTTCTATTTCATAATCTTACACTGAGGTACTCCTGACATTTTTTCAGGAGTACCTCAACGAGCTACTTAGCACTTATGTTATACTGTAATATTAAAATACTACGGAAATGGAAAAATGCGTTTTCTTAACTCTTACGTTTTCTTCAAAATTCTAGTTAGTCTTATTTATACAATAAATTTTTTAATTATTATTATTATACACCCACAGTTGGTAAATCGGCGATGCGGCGTCTTGCTCTCTGGAACAACCTGGAAAATAGAACCGTGAGTGGAAAGTCCAGCTTAGATAACGTCTTGCAGTCCTGGGCAATACAGTCAGGTGTTGTCCATTCACAGTTTCACATTCTAAAAGTGGATAGGTCGAGGAACTCCCAATTCTAATTTTGTGCAAATGCTGTTGGACATAGTCACTTCCAGTGAGTATTCTAAAGCAAGCCATTCTCTTTTGTCTTGGAAAGTAAGAAGGAATTTTACCATTTTTGTTGTTAAAACCTACCCAACTCTTTCCAGCAGCTCCTTCCAAGTAATGGCTATGCCCTATTTACCTTTAAATTTGCAGATAGCAGATTTTTGAAACTGCGTTTAGGGTGACAATGTTAGAGGTAACTGAGAGGCGGACCTAGCAAGGACATTGTCTCTCTCCTTTCTAGAGATCCCACAATGATTAGCGATCCACCGGAAGACAATTTCTTGCCCAAATCTACAAGGTGCACCCATAAAGTAACCGGACAATTTTTTTATAAATAAGAAAAATATTACTCACCTTCAAATAAATTTATCTCCTTCAAAATAATCAGCAAAGGAGTCTATACAAATTTTCCAACGTTTCTTCAAGTCATCGAAGCACTGTTTATAGGCGTTGGAACTAACCGTTCGCAAAATACGCGTGACATTTGATTTAATATCCGAGACGTTTTGAAATCTCTGTCATAACGAATTTTGCATTTTTTTATTTCAAAGGACTTATTCACCACGAATTTGTTCCTGAAAATCAAACAATTAATCAATATTTTTACAAGGAGGTGATTTTTCTATTAAGAAACAGGATAAGGCAAGTGAGGAAGGAACTGTTTGATTCTGGGCAATGGTTTCTTTTACACGATAATGCTGGGCCCCATACAGCAATTTCTGTACAACAATATCTTGCTAAGCATTCAATTACAGTGATAAATCACCCACCATATTCTCCAGACTTATCGGCAGCTGATTTTTTTCTTTTTCCGAAGCTTAAGATGGCCACGAAAGGACAGAGATTTGAAAACGTTTCGGATATTAAATCAAATGTTACGCGTATTTTGCGAACGGTTAGTTCCAACGCCTATAAACAGTGTTTCAATGACTTGAAGAAACGTTGGAAAAATTGTATAGACTCCTTTGGCGATTATTTTGAAGGAGATAAATTTATTTGAAGGTGAGTAATATTTTTCTTATTTATAAAAAATTGCCCGGTTACTTTATGGGCGCACCTTGTATTACGTGACTGATGTCCTCTCGACACTCAACTTCACTAGCAGAAAAAAAGTTATCAGCCTTTAACGGGGAATGGATAGTGACCTGCGAGTCAATAAAGAAAATCACTTTTTTCTCTGACTGGCTTGTCAGTGACTTGGCAGCCAAGAGGTCTGCTGTGATTTCACCATCAAAATAGCCACAATAGGCTTCCACAGCTCCATGCCGTTAAAAAAAATTACGTAAAGCTTCAACACCTGCATTATCAGCGACAGCACGAGCAGGTCTATCATTATAAATGTGTAGCGCCTCACAAGAAAGATATCTATCATAAATTTCTTGCAAGTGCTAAAGATTTTACTCGTAATTCCAAATACGAGCAGAATTTTTGATTTTAAGGAAGTACAACATCAAAATTTGCTGTAGCAACATTCAACAGCTCAGAATAATTTAAAACTATGAAAGACTGTCTATCCACAACAGGCAGTCAAATTGGGCTCTAATGACACGAAGTTTTATAAGAAAGGGTAGGTAATATTTTCAGTCTACAAATTACAGATATATAAGACCACCCAAAGGAGCAATCCCTTTCTGTAATTCCATTGACACAATAGGTGTGGACTTGGCGGCCCAAGTGATCAATCTGAGAGAACAATAATGAGTGATGTAAAGTTTAGATAAGGACTTATTAGAAGCTGTAACCTGTGGTTCGCAACCATTATTGCAGGCATCATAAAGATAGACAGATAGATAGACAGACAGCTGGATAGAGATAAAGATAAAGAGATAGAGAGGGGAGATGCTGTTCTGATTTGAATCACAGTCCCTCAAAACTTTCCTGACCTTTTAAACAGACTGATTTACTAAAATGAATTTGTCCAATACTATTTAAAGAAGGACATTGAAAAGATGACATTGAAAATAGACTGCATTCTAATTGGAAGAGCTGTGTGATACTGTAACGTAACTTGGAAAATTTAAAGCTTTTGTAACATCATGTGAAACTTGGCGTAAGTAATTCTAGCATTAAATTCCTTGGTTAGAATAGTATATTTTGAAAGAAAAAGTTCCAGGGGAAAGAAACCAAAGAAAATTACTTTTTTTAAAAATAATAATCTATCTTTATTCTCAAGTACAAAGTACAGTTCGAAAGAATAATGGACTAAAGGATTTGAAGGTGAAATAAATTTTTTAAAAAGAATTTTCCTAAGTGCCTTAAATCTGGCAAAATTTTTAAAGCACGAACTATTGAAAGCATAAATTATATACACTTGACTTTAATAATATGTAGATAGTTTAACAGGATTTTTAAAATTTTAACTCTGAAAATTTATATTTATAACAAAAAGGAAAATATTCATCACGAGTTATAACGTTTCAAGGCAAATCAACGGCAGTACACGATGGTTAAAATATCAACCTGGAATGCTGAAGAATGCGGTTATGATTCTCATTTCAGCCCTTACTCCTTTTTAATAAATAAAAAATGGATTAACGCAGTGTGGGATAATAAGTCTGAAGTTATAAATATCGAATAATTTATTATACTTAGGAATTTGTGATCACCTGTAGCCCTGCTATTACCAAATTGATTGACAAACACACTAATAAAATTTAAACGAAAATAACGGCATAATTAAAAATTATAAAATTCCTCAAATTCATCATTCATTCATGTATAAAATTTATGAAATTCATGCTTTAAATAGTTTTTTTCTGATACGAAAACCTGCTTCTTATTTCATAAAAGATGAGAGATAGGAATACCAAACCAAATTTTCGGATAAAATGCAGGTATGAAACATTTTTATACAAAGACCTTTAGCTCGGCTGAAAAAAAAAGTCGTGATAGAGAGATTGGCTGAGATGTTAGAAACGAATTTTTCCAGCCTTGATTGACGAGAAGTGGTACTTAAATCCATTACCAATGCTTTAAGTGTCTCGAGCTTTTCAAAACTAGACTCGAGATCGTTAGGAACGAAGTTAAAAAATAAATAATCTCGGGTCAATGAAAAATGGGACAGCGAGAACTTTTGTTGACATTTCACAAAATTATGGCTTGAAGCCTATGACAAGAACATTAACTATTCTCCCTTAGAAATTTTTTTATATAGTTTGCGGTTTAAACCAAGTTTGCTTCTAACTTTGCGTGTTTTTCGTGTTCGCTAGACCACTGTTGCTATTCTTAATTATCGGGTGGACATGGTTTTCTTGTTCTGTATTGTCATTAACGTGTGTTTTTTGAAGTAAAAAGAGAATTCTGCGAATAATTTTCAACTCTTTGAAAAATAATTTTTCATTCTAAGAAGCAAAAATTATCATTTTGTGTTTGATAATAAATAGTAAATAATAGTGAAGAAAATAAGTTATTTTTAAGACAGTTAAAAAACTAAAGCTCACATGCACATAGACATGAATACAATATTCAAGGAGGTATTTTAAAATTAATAACAAACGTTAAAATTCAACGGGATCTTCGATACAAACCTGATTTTTTTTATACAAGGATGTTTAATCCAGGGCTTCAAAGAAATTGTTCCATAATAATAAAAAATCTATTTTATTCTTCCCTTCTTTTAATTTTGTAGCTTAATTTTTTATCTATTAATTATAATCTTCGGTAGAAATATCCTTTAATAACACCTGAAAAAAATAATGCAAATGTGTCTGAAATGTTAAAAAATATATGTACGTATATGTTTCTGTAGGATAACTGGATGGTATATCACAATCATTTAAATACGGCCAATCAATTAAATTAAATTTATGTATATATCTATCTATCTATATCTATCTATCTATCTATATTTTTGCTTGATTGTAAATAGAACATTGTAGTGATGAAACATGAGTCATCCACAACCATTCAAAAACTAACGAACAGCAACAAATATACGGCTCCAGTAGTTAAAAAGATTTTTCGATATCTTATATTAAATTATAGAGTGATCTTCGATATCAAACTGGTATGTTTAAAACAAGTGTTAAAAAATGCATTGCCATTATTTCATTTATTAATTATATCCACAAGTTCAAGATCCTTTTGAAACTTTTGTAAAAAATTGTAAAACGATTCTTTTGTAAAAAAGAAAAAAAATTACCTTCCTCTCTGTTATTATGAGCATAAATCCCCACTATTTAAAATTTCTCGTTCCTTTTTAATCTATTCAATTTACTGATCGCATAACTTCCGCGCGTAAAAGAAGATGAATCATCTAACCATCATTAAGTGTGACGTTCAATGTTAAGTAAAAATTGTTAGACTCTCTTCCATATATCAGAATTTAGAACTTAATATAAAAATTTAGGCTTAGTACTTTGCTTATTGGAAACTAATTTGTATATATAACTCCTATTGATTTTCTAAAAATGTTTATGCAAATAAGAAAATCATATATATATATATATATATATATATATATATATATATATATATATATATATATATATATATATATATATATATATATATATATATATATATATATATATATATATATATATCTACGTAGCAAAACCTGTATACGCAGTCGAGGGTTGATTTCCCAAGTTCGGAGCAGCTCATTTTTATAGGCCTGGGCGCCTGACGGACAGTACTGATCTGCCGACCAAATTGGGCAACCCTGGGCCCCTGTGTGTACGTGTATACATGATGTGTACTCGTATGTGTATGTGTTTTGAAAAAGGATTTTAACCTTATCGAAATGTCAATTAGATTTAATATAGCTCTCGCAAACTGCTGTTTTAACATGCTCCGCATGAAGATATACTTTTGTTGAGAGTAATCTTTAATCTTCGTTCTACCTTCCGAAATGATTTTTAAATGTACATTTTGAATTATTTCTCAGTGAAACTCTATATATGTTATCTGTAGTCTTGTCATTGTCTTAGAAAAAGTGTAGTGAATAATGTAAGGATCTTCTAGACGGGAAATCAACTATGTCGATCCAAAATAGTTGTCTTGCACTTTATTACATTTATGCAATTACGTATCTCCTGTATTCTACTTATTATTACATTTACATACTCACAAGAATTTTGAAGATGAGAGTAATCGTCAGTTAGTAAAAAATATGCTTGTTGTTTAGCCCTCTCTCATTTAGGAAAATTTTCGAACTCATTTTCAAGGTTTTTTTTTTTTCTAAAATATTGTGAGGTGAAAATTGTTGTAACTTTTTCCGCAATACTTTAATGTCTGGTTCATTTATTCCATTCAACTGATATGTTGCTAAAATTCAGAACAAAAATGTCCTCCAAAAAAAAAAAACGTGCAGTAGAGGCCTTTAATGTAATTCAAATTTATGATATACCACAACGAGTGAGTATAAATAATATGTGATTGAAAATAAGTAAGTGCTTTTACGCGTTGCATATCTGTATCTTTCCTTCATACAAAGAGTTTTTTTTTTCCTTTAACTTCTGTTTGCAAGAAGAATCGCGTGATGATGCTTTCCATTTTAGTTTCTTGTATCTATTTTTCTTTTTTATACGCAGAGGGGAAGAATTGCAAAGAAATTACCTTTTTACACTCTCTTTATCTAAAACATGAAATGTTTTTTTTTCCCTAAAATATCTAAAATAGGGATTGTTGTTTTGTATTTATAGTAATAAAAACTAAAAACTAGAAGTTGATATATCGATAAAATAAAATTTTTAAGAGAAAATGTTTCGTGTTGGGAAAAGGGCCCCATATTTATGAAATCACCAATTAGTCCATGCTTATTTAAGGACCAATTTTTGTAATTTTATAAATATTCTTCATATTAATTGCATTACCACTACCTTTAAAGAGAGTCAATATGACTACCACTTAAATTAAATAACTCAAAATGCGTGTATCTTTAACCACACTGATTTTTATTTTTTATAGTACTAAATCATATTCTGGGAAGAGAGAAAAATTAAAAATATCGCAAAATTTTAAAAAATATATATTTTTAATAGTCATTCAGTCGCAAATTTTTCATGATTCTTGAAACCTTGTCAACAAGCGTACATATTCTGTACACGCATTAGAACTTCTAAAAATTCATAAAATGCCTCTTTTACTGTATAAATGAAGCTTATGAGGGTATGTATAATTAAAAATTTCTGTTTCTGGAAGTTCTGAGAAAACTCAAATTCTTTATTTTCATAGTTATATTTCCCGGAAAATTTGTTTAAATTGACAGCTACAGATTGATATGCAGTTAATACTTTTTACGCCGAAAACTATCTAAACAAGAATCAGAATAATACGAATCAAGTCAAATTCTTTTGAGATAAAAATTTCTGAGTTCATTGAAATTGAGATGGTGATAAATCGTAAGAAATGTAAACCAAAATTACCGATGGATACAGAAAAGCTAAATTCCTGTAAATAAGGGATAAAATTTTGCATTTATGAATTCTTTAAGAGCACTACCAACTCGTAATGAAAGAAAGGATATATTTATATTTAAACTACACAATTTATGATTTTTTTCATGTTTTTAAATTTTATATACTTGAAATTAGAAATTTAAAATATCCAAGAAAATTCTTTTTAAACAAAATGTGTTAAAATTTCTGCAAAATTCAAATCAGAATACATTGTTTGATATTTTTTAGCATTTTGTAATGAATTAATGTAGAGGACAACTTAACAACTATGTCGTATTCTTTGTTTTAATTTGCTCATTTACGAAAATCAGATATTTATAGTTTACTCAGTAGAAAACGTTTACGAGGTACTGAATCATTTCAAATATTAACCTATATCAGAATTTTTTTTTAAATTAGTAATTTCCTAATGCATCATAATTTCTTAAGAAAATTTTAAAAATTATGATATAGGTAAAAGACTCTTTTCAAAAGCAGAAACACCATTTTCTTCAGATACTGGGTTGCAAATCGTACTATGTGCAAGCAAAGGTGCCACCATTGCTTGCACATAGTACGATTGCACAAGCAATATTGGCATCATTGCTTGCCTCCTCTGAAGAAGGCTGTTTCAGCTTTTGATATCCAGGGTTTTAACTGCTGCATTATAGTGAAATTTGGATGATATTTTATTCTGCAACATTAGTCATTAGGGATGGTGTGCTTCTATAGTTATTTATTTAGCAACATGTTATGTGTTTAATTTAAAACTATTAAACTCCTTATTTATCAATAGAAGTAAATAGAGTTTGCTAAATATTTTGCATAAAAAAGATGTACAAAAAAATCACTTACAAGCGGAATTTAAAATTAAAATCTGAACTGTCTGTTTAATTTATTTTTTTTCATTTATTATTGTCAGCCATTGAAAACCGTGAAAAAGTGGCAAGCACACGTGATCACATTAGGCGGCGTATACTGCATGTGCTTCGAGTGTGCAACTCCATTTACCTACAATATAAGCAAGCAGACTTTGATCCTTGCTGAAATGTTTTGCATAAAATGTAAAGCCCAGAGCATTTTTATAGACTTAAGTAAGAAAAAAATATGGATGAAATTTCTATGAAATTGAAGGTAGAAAATACTTTCTGAAGAACTTCGATAGTGTAAAGCGGACTCTTTATTTATCAATAGAAGTAAAACTCCTTATTTATCAATAGAAGTAAATAGAGTTTGCTAAATATTTTGTATAAAAAGATATACAAAAAATCACTTACAAGCGGAAATTAAAATTAAAATCTGAACTGTCTGTTTAATTTATTTTTTTTTTCATTTATTATCGTCAGCCATTGAAAACCGTGAAAAAGTGGCAAGCACACGTGATCACATTAGGCGGCGTATACTGCATGTGCTTCGAGTGTGCAACTCCATTTACCTACAATATAAGCAAGCAGACTTTGATCCTTGCTGAAATGTTTTGCATAAAATGTAAAGCCGAGAGCATTTTTATAGACTTAAGTAAGAAAAAAATGTGGATGAAATTTCTATGAAATTGAAGGTAGAAAATACTTTCTGATGAATTTCGATAGTGTAAAGCGGACTCCTTATTTATCAATAGAAGTAAATAGAGTTTGCTAAATATTTTGTATAAAAAGATGTACAAAAAATCACTTACAAGCGGAATTTAAAATTAAAATCTGAACTGTCTGTTTAATTTATTTTTTTTCATTTATTATTGTCAGCCATTGAAAACCGTGAAAAAGTGGCAAGCACACGTGATCACATTAGGCGGCGTATACTGCATGTGCTTCGAGTGTGCAACTCCATTTACCTACAATATAAGCAAGCAGACTTTGATCCTTGCTGAAATGTTTTGCATAAAATGTAAAGCCCAGAGCATTTTTATAGACTTAAGTAAGAAAAAAATATGGATGAAATTTCTATGAAATTGAAGGTAGAAAATACTTTCTGAAGAACTTCGATAGTGTAAAGCGGACTCTTTATTTATCAATAGAAGTAAAACTCCTTATTTATCAATAGAAGTAAATAGAGTTTGCTAAATATTTTGTATAAAAAGATATACAAAAAATCACTTACAAGCGGAAATTAAAATTAAAATCTGAACTGTCTGTTTAATTTATTTTTTTTTTCATTTATTATCGTCAGCCATTGAAAACCGTGAAAAAGTGGCAAGCACACGTGATCACATTAGGCGGCGTATACTGCATGTGCTTCGAGTGTGCAACTCCATTTACCTACAATATAAGCAAGCAGACTTTGATCCTTGCTGAAATGTTTTGCATAAAATGTAAAGCCGAGAGCATTTTTATAGACTTAAGTAAGAAAAAAATGTGGATGAAATTTCTATGAAATTGAAGGTAGAAAATACTTTCTGATGAATTTCGATAGTGTAAAGCGGACTCCTTATTTATCAATAGAAGTAAATAGAGTTTGCTAAATATTTTGTATAAAAAGATGTACAAAAAATCACTTACAAGCGGAATTTAAAATTAAAATCTGAACTGTCTGTTTAATTTATTTTTTTTCATTTATTATTGTCAGCCATTGAAAACCGTGAAAAAGTGGCAAGCACACGTGATCACATTAGGCGGCGTATACTGCATGTGCTTCGAGTGTGCAACTCCATTTACCTACAATATAAGCAAGCAGACTTTGATCCTTGCTGAAATGTTTTGCATAAAATGTAAAGCCGAGAGCATTTTTATAGACTTAAGTAAGAAAAAAATGTGGATGAAATTTCTATGAAATTGAAGGTAGAAAATACTTTCTGATGAATTTCGATAGTGTAAAGCGGACTCCTTATTTATCAATAGAAGTAAAACTCCTTATTTATCAATAGAAGTAAATAGAGTTTGCTAAATATTTTGTATAAAAAGATGTACAAAAAATCACTTACAAGCGGAATTTAAAATTAAAATCTGAACTGTCTGTTTAATTTATTTTTTTTCATTTATTATTGTCAGCCATTGAAAACCGTGAAAAAGTGGCAAGCACACGTGATCACATTAGGCGGCGTATACTGCATGTGCTTCGAGTGTGCAACTCCATTTACCTACAATATAAGCAAGCAGACTTTGATCCTTGCTGAAATGTTTTGCATAAAATGTAAAGCCGAGAGCATTTTTATAGACTTAAGTAAGAAAAAAATGTGGATGAAATTTCTATGAAATTGAAGGTAGAAAATACTTTCTGATGAATTTCGATAGTGTAAAGCGGACTCCTTATTTATCAATAGAAGTAAAACTCCTTATTTATCAATAGAAGTAAATAGAGTTTGCTAAATATTTTGTATAAAAAGATGTACAAAAAATCACTTACAAGCGGAATTTAAAATTAAAATCTGAACTGTCTGTTTAATTTATTTTTTTTCATTTATTATTGTCAGCCATTGAAAACCGTGAAAAAGTGGCAAGCACACGTGATCACATTAGGCGGCGTATACTGCATGTGCTTCGAGTGTGCAACTCCATTTACCTACAATATAAGCAAGCAGACTTTGATCCTTGCTGAAATGTTTTGCATAAAATGTAAAGCCGAGAGCATTTTTATAGACTTAAGTAAGAAAAAAATGTGGATGAAATTTCTATGAAATTGAAGGTAGAAAATACTTTCTGATGAATTTCGATAGTGTAAAGCGGACTCCTTATTTATCAATAGAAGTAAAACTCCTTATTTAACAATAGAAGTAAATAGAGTTTGCTAAATATTTTGTATAAAAAGATGTACAAAAAATCACTTACAAGCGGAATTTAAAATTAAAATCTGAACTGTCTGTTTAATTTATTTTTTTTCATTTATTATCGTCAGCCATTGAAAACCGTGAAAAAGTGGCAAGCACACGTGATCACATTAGGCGGCGTATACTGCATGTGCTTCGAGTGTGCAACTCCATTTACCTACAATATAAGCAAGCAGACTTTGATCCTTGCTGAAATGTTTTGCATAAAATGTAAAGCCGAGAGCATTTTTATAGACTTAAGTAAGAAAAAAATGTGGATGAAATTTCTATGAAATTGAAGGTAGAAAATACTTTCTGAAGAATTTCGATAGTGTAAAGCGGAATTTTTGAGAGGCTCCGCGGTTTGCTTTGTTGGTACGCTGCTCGCTCGGAATGTGAGCGTCTTAAGATTACCTGTCACGCCCGCAAATATTGTATGGGATCGCTGTGATAAATGAAACTTTAACCCATTATGTAAGGGAGACGAATTTAGGATGGGGTGCGAAAGAAAAAGGTTTTATCGGTAAAGGATACATAATACACACAGATGTCGTTAAATTAAGGAACATTTTTAACTCCGGGATTAATTAGTCATTTCGGCAAAACCTATAATTCATATTTATAATACTTTTTAATTTGGATCTAAACACGTGAAAGAACAGAGTAAACGCCGTTTCAATTTTTATCAGTGGCTGAAAATGATGATACATATTTGGACGTACGTACTGTATTTAAACGGAATTGTTCTCGAAACAGTAAATGTTAAACAAAAATATGTTAGTTATTTGGTTGATATTTTGACTACTTTTTTGAGTATTTTTGTATTTTAGTATGATATGAACAAGCTTATCTTTACAAAATTTATGTGATGTAAAGAGGAAGAGAATTTCTTCCAATGAATTCGACGAAATGCAATAGCCTTGACACTGTGTTTAAACAGAATATTTCTCTAATCAATAACTACTGAACAATAACACGTTTGTTAATTGGTTGATATCCTCCTATTTTTCTATGCATCTGTGTTTCTAAGTTAGATTTAAAACAAGCTTATCCACATAAAATTTGTGTATTTACAGACAGTTCCTCCAAACCTTCAATGAATTCAACAGAGCAATATTATTGAGCCAAACATTAGTTTTAGATAATTAATACTTTTATTTGTGCATGGTAAGTAAAGTAAACACAAATTATTGAAACATTTATTTAAAAGGGATTAGCATTTATTAGCATTTTTATTGTATATTTGGTAGAATGAAATATTAAATGTAAGGTATCCAAACAAAATTTCTCTATTTTTTTTCTTTTTTTTCTTTTTTTATTATTATTTTTTAATTCAGTGTAGTTGATATAACATTTTAATGATTAAGACACCAAATGTTGCTCAGTTGAATGAATTTTAATTTGATTTTAATCTAAAAGAAGGCTCATCAAAATTCTTTATAGACGGAGATAATTTGTCAGAAAAGCGTTGGTCCTTATATTACTTAGGTTTCGTTGCATTGCTTTATGCTGTAATATAGTACGAGCAACAGTAGTACAATGTAGTTTTTTTAAAATCTCCTTTCTGCGCGGTCAGAACATTTAGTTGCTTGAAATGTTTTTTTAGACAACTAAATTTTTAGACAACTAAAGTTTATGTTAAATTTTTTTTCATTTGGTTTATAAATTTTGTGCTGATCAAACCCCTTGTAAGTTTATTGACTTTTTTTTCAATGAATCATTGAAATAACAAAATATATTGTTGAATAATGTGAAAAAAATAGTTTTTGCTAAAAGTTTTTGGATGGTTTTTAAACCTTTAAGTAACCTATGAAGTAAATTTATTCTCATTTTATTTATTAAATTTATGAATCCTATTGATAGAATATTCTCTGGACTTAAAAGAGATTAAATAATACATTTTGACATTATTTTTGTTTTAAATATTCTATACAACAAATTTTAATTTTTTTAATATTAATAAATATTAAAACTTGTTTGTTTGAAATGAGGCTTCTATATATTTGTTGTATGATGAATTAAAAAGTTTCGATAACAAGAAACCAGACAATCCTATGAGTAGCTCGTCTCTCTTGGATAAATCTGGGGACTTTTTTTACCCAGATGCATTTGAAGCTGTATTTAATGGGCAATGAATATTATCAAATCATTTTGTGCTTGAAAACACAAAAGTAATACTTTTTATTAGCTCTGAATGTATTTCATTTAATATCGAAAAAACACAAAATAATAAAACTCTCTAACGTAAATTTTTATTTTTCTGAAAAAGAAAGGATACTGAAACAACAAGAGTAAATCAATACATAGTTTCAGGTTTCAAATTCTAGACAAATTTTAAAACTTGTCTATTCAACAAATTTTAGGATTAATATTTCATCTTTATGCTTAGATATAGAGATCTTTCTAAAACACTTTCAACTTTAAAAAAACTTATACTGTACAACATAAACTAATTAGTATCGGCAATTCTTTCCTCTTCGTTTTTTCTTGAAATTTTCATACTTATGGGTATTATGGGAATTATTGTTATGGGCGAGCCTACGTATAGATTAAGACCATACTAAAATTAAAAAGAAAAACAGTTACATAATCATATAAAAGACTTTTTCAAGCACATCAAGTTGAGAAATGAATGAAAGAAGAATTTTGTAAGCACACATTACATCTGTTGTTTGTATTTCATTTTAGCAAATATGTTATTAAAATGTTTACAAATGCTGATGTCCATTTGAGTAAGTATTTAAAATATTCTTCCTTTACTATACTTACCACACGCATATAAATGTATTAATCTATATATATAAAACAATTCCGTAACTGACTGACTCACTCACTGACTGATTGACTGACTGACATACAACGCACAGACCAAACCGATGGACCTAAAGGGTTGAAATTTTGCATGGCAAATCTTCTTATAGTGTAGGGGTGCACTAAGGAAGATTTTTGAAAAATTGTTCTTAGATTTTTTTAAAATAAATTTTTAAGTTGTTTATGTAACTTTTTTTAAGTTTATATTTAAAATAATAATTTGAGGGTTATAAAATTTATATCACGAGAAAGATCATAAAAATTCCTTTAAAATGAAATCTTTTTCGAATCTTTACTTCCCTTTTCTGATTTTTGGTGAATTTTTAAAGATTAATTTATAGAATTTAGTTTATTAAATGCTGATCACGCAATTTCTTTTTCTGGTACTTTAGATAAATTTATCGTCACGTGCATAACAACTAAATAGACAAAAAATATTTTTATTTTCTTACTAATGCGGCAGACGATTGGACATTATCCAAAAAAATATTTCAATACGGTAAAAGATATGATCCTCAAACTGTACTATATTAACTGTACCATATTCTTTAGTATGTTCTATTAGATTTAATTTGAATATTTTCTTCTACATAATTTTGTCTATAAAAGTATCCGTTACGATTTTTTTTATAAATATATATTTTGTTTTTTCTTACATCAATTGTATACACTGGTCGTCGTATTTATTATAAATATAAATAAATATATATATATATATATATATATATATATATATATATATATATATATATATTTGTTTATTTATTTATTTATTTATTTTATTTATTTATTTTTTGGCATTAATTGCATACATTGACCGTTGTATTTAATTTGAATGTACTCCGTAGCGAAGCGCGGGTTTTCAGCTAGTCTTCTAATATAAATGTTTGTCTCAAGAATATAGCTTTCCATTTCTGATAATTGATTTGAAGGCCTCAGATCTCAAAGATGGAAAGTAACCAGGAAACTGTACACGCAGTCACGAGACTGTATCTGCCACGCAAATCCCAATTCTTATCGTAAGAGACCGTGTGTCATCATATTTTTATAGCAATGAATCTAACCTAAAGCTATTCAGCCTTCACGGGGCGGAGCTTAGTTTGTGCCGCAAATTTTCAGTATACTGGCATAACTAATCAATGAATTAAGATCACCTATTTGTAGATGATAACCTGAATATATATAAAACAAAGAAAAAAGTCAATGCGTCACCCAGTGGCTAAGTGGATAAGGCAACAGCCTGCCACGCCGGGGGTGCGGGTTCGATTCCCGCATAAGACTTGGCTGTATTCTGGGGAACCGGTCAGTCTTCCGCCTGCAATTGGAACTCCGTCTAGAAAGGGAGCTGCAACCCATCGTCCATCGCCGGTGTCATCGTTTGTCAATGAAATTCTTCTGTGATTGTGTCATTTGTCTGTTTTTATGTCTTGTATTCATATGTACACCGGACTGGGGTGTGATGTCGTCTTCCCCCAGGGAAATTAGCCAAAAAAAAAAGTCAATGCTAATGGAGTACCTACGAATAATTGCAACATTGATGAAGTGCATAAAATATTTCTAGTAAATAAAAAAAAGCATACGTTTTAGGGGGTATTAGAAAGAGGAGTAAAATTTAAGATTTTTTTTTAACATTGGTTTTCTATATTTCTGTCCCTTTGCTAATAATTACCAAGAACATCAACAGTACTCTCCAGTGATGAATTAAGTATTGTTAATGTTCTTGGTAATTATTTTTAACTAGTAATTTAATCTAATAAAGAATTGAAGACATAATAGTGCTCTGAATATTAACTGCCTGAGATAAAATACTCTATGTAGCCATCAGTAACAACAATGCAGAAAGAGATGGCAGCACAAATAGTTATCCAGAAATTCTTGGGATTATTTTACTAGTACAGTTAAATATTTCTATTGCCAAAGAAAGGGAACATCAGTTTTTTGGGATATCATGAAAGTGGCACATGATACAGATATAAAAATTGGGCGAATACAATTTTCTAAGTCTTTAGATTACATATCAGAAAGAGAAGAGTGGGCAATTAGGACTCGAAAACTATAATAATAAAATAAATTTAAAAAAATTTTTTTTTAAACTATGTACTAGGCCGTAAAGTTGGCTATAATTCTGTAGCCACATCATGGAAATAAATTAAATAGAGGCACCCTCCCATATTTTAAAATTTTGGAATTTATAGAGTACCTTCTACTTTGAGAGACAAGTACCGAAATTCATTTTCATCACACAGTGGCTAAATGCAACATTTTTTCGGCATATTTGAAATATTATAGTATGTAGAGTTTTAATGTTAGTACAAGTTTGTTAGCAGGATAAAATTTCCAGATAATCAGATTAATAACCCCGCTGTAGCAGTATTTAATTCTGTGTTACTTAATTCAAAACATCTCTTCCAATATTCAAATTTCAAATTGTCCTTAACTAAGTAGAATAAGAAAGACAAAGTTAAAGACTCTTTGCCGAAAAATGACAGATGGTCCCTTTTTTATCTGGGGTCAGGAGCAGTTTAAAGGCCTAACTTGGTCTAAAAAATGCCTCTTTACTTTACGTCAGAAACACTTTTTTGCTTTCCTCAAACTTTTTTTTTTCTTTCACATGAAATTTGTAAACCTTCCCTCTGCAAACACATGCAACTTGAAATCAGGAGTGATTTGCTCCTGGGAAATGCGATTTAGCGATTAGCCGAGCAACACTTTTGCCCCGGTTTTCAGGAGAAAAGGGAACAAAAACCCGGAGTCGCGACTAAATCGTCGCAAATGAATTCGTGGTCCCAGGAGGGAGTTACGAAGACGGAGGAGTGCACTAATTAGGAACAGTGCAATTACGATTCCATTTAGCTCGCTTCGTTTGTCATCATTACGGTTGTGCGAGAGAAGCGAGCTTCTTCTTCAAGTGCCTTTCTCATTAATACCTAGCTGGGTTTTTAAAGGCAAACGTCTTCAAGACTGACACTGCTGCAGTCACAAAAAAAAAAAAAGAGAGAGAGAGAGAGAAAAAAAGGGGGTTTCTTTTTTCAAAACTTTTTAGGCTGTTCAATTTTTTAAATTTTTTAACATTTCAATCAAGGAACAATTGCTTTATTTTGTATTGCCTACTCTTGGTAATAATAGTTTCGAAACCACCCATAAAAAATAAATTTTTCTCTTACTATTTAAACAACAATGGAATCATTTGCAAAGAATCAAGTTTATTTTAAATTATTGCTCGTTGAGTAAAATCAAGTGTTTAGTACTAATAGGGCCTTTTTATCGAATGGGCAAATCGGGATTTTGCCCAGGGCCCCCTGATGCTAGGGGGCCCTAAAACCCCCTTGGTGTATGCACCTAGTACTTCTAATAGTATGTATAGCCCATGGATAGTTCTTATTTTTGTAAATGTTCGTAAAGGGGGCCCCCAAATAGCATCTGCCCAGGGGCCCCCAGCGTTCATAATCGGGCCCTGAGTACTAAGGATGTAAGAAAATGCATCCGCAAGTGTTTTAGAATTTAATTTGAAAATCTAATAGCATATGTAACATGATAAAATACCTCTTAGCAACTACACACATTGTCCTAAAAACGCCGAATTATTAATATACTAGCTGAAAACTCGTATTTCACTACGGAGTACATTCAAATTAAATACAACGGTCAATGTATGCAATTAATGCCAAAAATATGTATAAATACAGGTAACCCTCCTACAACACGACATCTTACAACACGGTTTCACTCAAACACGATAGAATAAATTGCGGGAACCCTCGTATAACACTGCAACTTGTAACACAGTTTCGCTCTAACACGATAAAAAATTGCAAATACCTTTGTACAACACTGCACTTTTACAGCACTAAATAACATGATTTTTGTTTAATACATTTAAAAACTAAATTACCTTAAAATAATGACGGGAAGGAATAATGAAATATAGTGGCTTTACACGAAAATGTATAAACAAATTATAATTTATTCATTTATAACTTTATTCCGATGTCATAGCGGAAAGTGACATGCACAGTTTACAATTAAGTAATTTTCAATTAAGCACTGCATCGACATCATATCTTTGTCGGTGAAGAACTAAAAACATCAACGTTAATTGCATATTGGAAGAAGATATGGCCATCTTCAGTTGAAATAGAAAACGTGCTTGAATCGTCAGAAAATGAAATTGGTGTCATATTAGAACTTTCTAAATTAATCGGACGTTCAAGATTTATTAGTGGAAGAAATTGACGAAGCGGTTTTGTTGGAAATGGCATCCGAAGCTGTAAATCAAATCGATTCTTATGTCAATAGCACTGATGAAGATTGTGAAGTTAATAATTTAATACTAAAGAAATTACAAAAAGGTCTAAGCTTAGCTGAAAGTCTTGAATCAATTATCTTGAATGCAGACCCTTCCACTGAAAGAAGACGAAAATTCAAAAGGGAGGTGTAAAATTGTCTATCTCCATACCGTGAATCTACAATGACCTTGTAAGAATCAGCAAATAAACCAAAATTGTAGGTTTTTTAAAGAGGATAGAAGGTGCAAAAAATCTAATTGAAGAAAAAGGTTCTGAAAATGAAGGTGATATCCTTCAACCGAAAAAACGTTCTCGTTTGATTGTAGTGAGCGGTGATGAGGAAGAAATATATTAAATTAAAGTCGGTTTAAATGAAAATAATATTTTTTTGCTTATTTTCGTTTTGTATTATACGTACATTTATATTTTTAGTAAAAATTAAGTTGCTTGCATGGAATTTGAAAAAAGGGTTTCTTTTTATTAAGTTTTCGGAACGTAACCCCCCCCCCCCCTTTTTTTTTTGTACTGGCTTTGGGTCTCATATAACACGTTTTCCCACAACACGGCATTTTCTAGGCACCTATCTACCGTGTTATAGGAAGGTTACCTGTATATTTATAATAAATACAACGATCAATGTATGCAATTGATGTTAAAATAACGAAAAAAATATATTTATAAAAAATCGTAATGGATATTTTTATAGACAAAATAATGCAGAAGAAAATATTCAAATTAAATCTAATAGAACATACTAAAGAATATAGTACAGTTAATATAGTACAGATTAAGGAACATAATTTTTACTGTATTTTAATATTTTTTTTGGATAATATCCAATCGTCTGCCGCATTAGCAAGGGAAAAAATCTTTTTTGCTATTTCATTGACGTGGCGATAAATTTATTTAAAGTACCAGAAAAGAAATCACGTGATCAGCATTTAATAAATGAAATTCTAAAATTTAATTTTTAAAAATTCACCAAAAATCAGAAAATGGAGGTAAAGATTCGAAAAAGATTTAATTTTAAAAGAATTTTTATGATCTTTCCCGTGATATAAATTTTATAAGCCTCAAATTATTATTTTAAATGCAAACTTAAAAAAAGTTAATAAAGCAGCTTAAAAATTTAATTTTAATAAATCTAAGAAGAATTTTTCAAAAATCTTTCGTAGCGCAGCCCTACACTATAAGAAGAATCGCCATGCAAAATTTCAGCCCTTTACGTCCAGCGGTTTGGTCTGTGCATTGTATGTCAGTGAGTCAGTCAGTCAGTCTCTTACGGAACTGTTCTATATATATAGTTTTTCCCTCATAATACAGCATACTGGCCCAAAATACGGACAGATATGGTGAACATTGTATCACTAAGCTATTTCGGTATCTTTTCTATTTAACTCTAGAAGTTCTTTTTCGATTTTCTAATGAAAGAGTTAAAAACTCTTAAAAGATCATTAAGGTTAAGCTTCCCTTCCTTCGCTATAGTGGTGTTGAATTTTCAAATAAGCTTTAGTAAAAAACTGCAACTAATATCTGATGACTTAAGTTAATTATAAATAAGAACTGCAGCTTATCTATTTCACACGATTTTTTCATGCACATTGAACGAAAATATAAAGGGTTTCTAATACACAAATTTGTTCATCTCTACATTAAGAAAATACCTTGAAAAATTTTAAAGATTTGCAACGGCTCGCTATCAGGAGGAGGATTGCAACATGAGACACCTAACCTAGTGGCTGGCTTTCTACTAACTGAGCAATCCTGACGATCCCGTTTAGGAATGATTTTTTTTTCACTTTTTTAGACTAATTAAATATATTTCTATGATTTCATTCATTTATTTGTTACACTTTTTTACGCTGTTCAATTCTTTAGCGCCGTATCTGCTGTTTGCCCAATGGTTTTAATATCATTTTGACAAGCTGTTGAGTACCCGTGGAGTGATCAAGTCTGGATATAGAAATCGGATCGTTCGCTCTATCTCACATGAGCTATCTGAGTTTGTTGTTTTCCTCATAAAACATTTTCTTCAAAGTGTTTACGATGCTGTTCATATCGACCACCATGGACTGTGCCCTGAAGCCAGGCCCTGATTTTCCATTAGGCCCAGTAGACCCGGGCCTAGGGGCCCCTGAATGTTGGATGCCCCTAAAAATTTTAATTTTAAAAGGAAAAAAGAAAAAATTCCCAATTCAAATTTTTTTAATTTTACCTTTTTTAATAGCATTTTATTTTACATATCCTTTCAAATTTGACTGATTGGTTGGTTCATCATATGTATAGTTATAGGTATAGTTCATCTTAAGTATGTTACAGTGTATGTAAGGGATTAATAAGTTTTTCTGGTTGCATTGTATTGGTGTTTTAATAATGAAGTTAATATGTTGTATTGCTTTTTGTTATTTGATAATGTTCTAGGCTTCTACACTTCAAAGAGCCAATTCTTGGTAAAATGGTACTTTCACAATGATTCATGATTATGTTTTGTGTGTGTCAATTTTGAAAATTTTACGCTCACATCTGTGTTAGGGGGCCCCCATCACGAGTTGTGCCTATAGTCAAGAATTTTCTAAATCGAGCCCTGCCTGAAGCTACTATAATCGACGTATATAACTATTTTATCTGTGTCAAAATATAAATTTAGTTCAAATACAGCCAACTTTGTATTTAAATTAACTTGAACTACTATTATTGTAATGCAATGTCATGTATTGGAGGAGGTATTTTGTACGTCAAAATACAGAGTTAGCTTAAATAGGATTAATTTCATACATAAGTTAACTTTAAATATAATTATACTGCACTGTTGTGTATTATAGGAGGTATTATTCCATATAACTCCCTCTGTTCGAAAATGTAGTATACATTTTAAAACACGTTGAAGATTAGCGGATGATGTAAACATTTTAGTAATCAAGTAACCTATTTTTTAACTAATAGTGATCGTAAAATAAAGGATAATAGTTGGGAGACATTTGTTTTTGATTAAGTGAAAAAAATTTTAATAAGAAAAATTTGCATTTTGCGTAAAATAGAGTAACACCCGCTGTAGCTAGGAAATGTGGGATTTTAGAGAAATTGGTGTTTGATTGCAAAGAAGAAATATCAAATCAAAGCAATTTATTGATAATGAGCGTAATGGTGTATTTAAAAAGTTATTACAACTGAAGAAAGGTCAAAGCTGGAACATGGTCCTATTAATAAGGTTGCAGCTGATTCTGTCAAATCGTTCACTACCAATCGTTCGACTGTGGTTAGAATTTGGCAATCGGCTCAAAAACAGTACAGCGAAGGTAAAATATTTACAGATGTTTCTTCAAAAAGGAAAAATAAATGCGGAACAAAACGCAAGGAAAATTTGGCTAAAAATTAAAAAGTCCTTTTGAATCGCCCAATTGTTTTTTGACAAGTTTAATCAGACCTTCCATTATTTTTTTCTGTTTTTTCTGCCTTAGGGAGGAAATTTCAAATTTTCTGCAAAATTAATGTAGTCAAAACAGTGCTTCCTCTGGTGACTAAAAACATTACTTATTCGAGACTAACTGAAAACCCGCACTTCGCTACTGAGTACATTCGAATCAAATACAACGGTCAATGTATGCAATTAATGCCAATATATATATATATATATATATATATATATATATATATGATAAGTACGACGATCAATGTATACAATTGATGTAAATATATATATATATATATATATATATATATATATATATATATATAGAACATATCTTTTACTGTATTTTAATATTTTTTTGGATAATGTCCAATCGTCTGCCGCATTAGCAAGGGAAAAATATTTTTTGTCTCTATTTCATTGTTATGGACGTGACGATAAATGTATTTAAAGTACCAGAAAAGAAATCAAGTGATCAGCATTTAATAAATTAAATTCTAAAATTTAATCTTTAAAAATTCCCCAAAAATCAGAAAAGAGGCAAAGATTTGAAAAAGATTTCATTTTAAAGGAATTTTTATGATCTTTCTCGTGATATAAATTTTATAACCCTCAAATTATTATTTTAAATGCAAACTTAAAAAAAGTTACTAAAACAGCTTAAAAATTTAATTTTAAAAAATCTAAGAAGAATTCTTCAAAAATCTTTCTTGGTGCACCCCTACACTATAAAAAGAATCACCATGCAAAATTTCAGCCTTTTAGGTCCAGCGGTTTGGTCTGTGCGTTGTATGTCAGTCAGTCAATCAGTCAGTCAGTGAGTCAGTCAGTTACGGAACTGTTTTATAGATAAAGATGTGTAAAAAACACGCCTCCGATACAGTGTCGACACCTTCCGACAAATTTCCTCTTCACATGACCGACCCTTACTAAAGTAGGAAGTCAGGTGCTACTATCCTCTTAGCTGAAATTGTAATTACTTGTAAATGTATACCTTAAATTAGGACAAAAATAATTTTGATATGTATCCCACATTTTCGGACTTAAACTGATATTTCCCTGTCAGAGCAAGCCCGTAAAGTATAAACAGTTTAATTAACAACAAGCTTTTACTTAAAGTAAATAAAATCATTGTGCCTGAAGACCACTCCAGAATTGAATGATATGATATCAAATAGCTATCTTATTAATGATGATATGAACTATTAAGTCTTTTTTCGCATGAAACTTATTGAGCGCGTAAACAGAAACACATACTTTCTCATAATGTACTGTCAATTTTTATTGAAGATTTGAAGAAACTGTGAACAATATTAAATTATTATTACTTAAAAATAAATAATTTTTTTTGTGTAAAGAATTATTTGTTCTTCTCTTCAAATCAGGTATAGTTTTATATCTCACAGTACTAGAATGTTTAATAAAATTAATTTTGATAACTTTTGCAGTAAATAGCGAGTAAGAAAAAATTCTTGTTAACAGCATATGAATCGACCTTTGAAGGTTTTCGGGTTCCAAAATCTTGAATGTGGATAGTTGTGGTTTTCCTGTTTTTAACTGAGAGATTCTAAGAAGCTACTTATGAAACAATTCTTGACTAGTTGAAAATTTTGAGGTTGTGTGGTCATGAATGTATTGAGTTTAAAGAAGAATGTTACAAAATTATTTAGATTTTCTGATATCAAGAATATTTGGAAAAAATATCGCATATCCTCAGCGTAACATAAGAGGGATGATCTGCCAAAATTACATAATTTCAAACATACCCTAAAGCATTTTTAAATAATTTGTAAGGTATACACAAGATTCGATTCACAAGAATCGAACTTTTGAGTGAATGAATTAAAGAAGCTGCTTGAGATATGCTAATTTCGGCATCCGCGCTTAGTATAAATACCATGCAGCGTCATTAAAAAAAAAAGGTTGTTAGGGTTGAAAAAGGTTGTTAAGGTTGACAGATAAGCGAGAGGGAGCTACGAGGGTATGCAGCTCGAGTGCTATCCTGCGCTAGTGCTTCCTCTCGCTTATCTATCAACCTTAACAACCTTTTTTCAACCCTAACAACCTTTTTTTTTTAATGACGCTGCATGGTATTTATACTAAGCGCGTATGCCGAAATTAGCATATCTCAAGCAGCTTCTTTAATTCATTCACTCAAAAGTTCGATTCTTGTGAATCGAATCTTGTGTATACCTTACAAATTACAATTATAATCCAGTGTCATTAATGGTGGCACTCGTGTTCACGTAAAGCACATAACATCCTAACTGTTTATCACGCCACGCTCCAAATCACTTCGACAGATCATAGTGCAGATTGTCTTTTTTTAGCTAAAGCAAGATTAGAAATGAATTAGGAATTATTATTATGAATTTGAAATAAAATGTCCACAGTTGTCATAACCATTACACCAAGTCATGTTAGGATTTTCCTATCTCACGACTGAAAGAGACCAAGGGCTAGGGGAATGGAAAATTATTTATCCCTGATATTCAGTTGAAATGACTTGATCGCTATCAAGTGGTTTCAGTCCCGTTTTCTCTTTCAAGTTTGCCACTCGATTTGACTCGAAGTTGATTCTTTGAAACTTGAAACAAACATACAGATGCGACTGTCAAAAGTCAACACCACTTTTTTTTCGTAGAAGGCGCTGTATATTATACAGAGGAATTCACTCTAAAGAATCCCCGAATAATCTGCAATAGCTCTCACGAGGACGAAGCAATTTGAACGAAACAAAGTACAATGTGCACCTTAATAGATGGCACATCACATCACATGGTTCTCGGATAAGGCGTGGTTCCATTTGTCGGATAGTGTTAACTCGCTAAACACTGGTATATGGGAGCTGAAAATCCCTTTGTCCTTCACCTAAAACAACTCCACGATCAAAAAGTTCGGCTCATCATAATCAAAAAGTCTCGGGTGGGCATCACAGGCCACATTTTCTTTGACACCACCATGAACACCGTTGTGTACCTGGATATTTTTTAACAGTTTATGAATCAACTGGATGATCATGAGTTAACGGAAGATTACTTCCAGCAAAATGGAGCAACCTGTCATACATCGGTAACGAGCATGGCGGAAGTTGAGTCCTTCGGCAACAGGGTTATTTCAAAGGAGATTTGGCCACCGCGGCTAACGGATCTGACATCACCAGACTTCTTCCTATGGGAAAAGTCTACCAGACCGCAGTGTGGACGATTTGAAGTAAAACATCCAACGTGAAATTATTGTTATCTCCCCCCCCCCCCAATATCCTTGCCAATAAGTTCAGGAACATAGAGCAAATGGGTCTCACCGAAAACGGAGATCACTTTCAGTCTCGCATGTAATGCAATAGATTTCAAATACGTCAAGATATGTAATGTATTTTTGGGGTTCAGATTGCTTCATCCTACAGAGAGTTATCACAGAATATTCCGGGCCTCTCGAGGGAATCACCCTCTACAATCAAGGTATGTCATGATCAGCATATTTTTAACAAGTACTTTGATTTGAATTTTTGAGAATTATATTACCGTCAATAAAACGATACTTAAGATAACTAAATCATACAGTTACAGATAGCCCACATATTTTCCTTAATATCGATTAATACAAGCAATGATCACGTATTATGTGTAGAGTGTTATACAGTATTATATCCAAACTAATTTAGTAAGTTTATCAGAATATTAAACTACCAACAATTTTGTTTTGGAGAAAGGGAATTCGTTGATTTCATATATAGTACCTTTTAAAGATTTTTTCGGTATTTTCTATCATGTACAAGAATTTAGCGAAATTCAGTTCTAGGTCATGGTAATGTTTGGTTAGAGATTCAAGTTGTGTCTCAATTTATAGTGCTTCTTATTCCCAATTCCCTGTAAATAATTACTTTTTCCCACAGTAAGATCGCGCAAAATCATTTTTGGTACTCGGCCAGATGCCAAATTCTTGCTTACTTTGAGTCTTCAGCAAGGAAAAAGAAACATCCAGTCTGCTTTTATTTGTTGCTTATTGTAAAAAAATACTTCATTTTTCCAATGCTTTAAGCAAAATTTCTTGTAGGCCATACAAACAGAAAGGAAAGAAAAAAAAACAGACTTCGGCACTTTGCTCAAATGGGGCAAAAATATTTGAGCAAAAACTTAACATATCTAGAAATGTTTTTCAATAAATGTTTCAAACACGCAATATTTTTATGTCACTGATGTTCTGTGTTATATAAAATAGATCTGATGCTTAGGAGACAGGAGTTTTACATATGAAAAGAGAAAGTCTTGGGGTTTTAAAATATTTTTAGCAGTTTTGGGGAAAAAAATGCTAATTATTATTTTCAAAAGTATATGTTTTATTTAAATTAATCTGTATTTTATTTATAATAATTGATTTGTATTTTATCGCAAGATTATCTCTAAAAAACATCGATAAATATAAATCATAAATGCTATAATCACAAATGCATTAATTATATAAGGGACTATAGAGAACTTGAAGTATCATCATTCTCCATTGAACTGTTTTTAACTGTCACTTTTCTTGCTTTCAATCTTGAGCTCTTTTCGAGTGATTTTTGTGTGTAAATGTTATGAATTATTTAGATGAATAGAAAATCAACCGTAATGAATTATAAAGTGATTGTATAACCCCTTAATAAAACTTGAATTGATAAATTCGGTGTTAAAAGCATTTAAATGTGGTTCAATTAAAGACAATAAGATAATTTCCTTGTAGAATGACATGCACTCCAAGGTGCCAAAAAATAAGTGTGGGCTGGAAAAGGTCATGTGAAATCATTCTTGAGGTTGCTGAAATCTCACATAGAAATAGTTTAAACTTCTGTACTGCCCTAACTTTTCCGACTGAATGCTACGACGAACATCTCTTATCTAAGACTATCATCAGCTAATCTAAGGCCGTAACATAGACTAAGGATTAACTAAAAGATATGATTTTATTATTGATACGAGAAGATATCAAAGAAAGATTTTTAAAATGTTTTTTATATATATATATATTTATTACTCTTTCGAGCTAAGATGGCTATCGGAGAATGGCCCATATGCTTGGAAAAATATGGATGTATATCGTAGTTTTTCTCACTTATACAATATGGATTGAAACATACTTTGTGGCATGAATAAAAAGAATATTTCTGAATGAAGAAAATTAAAAGAAACATCTAAATCAAAACGAATTTCCCATGATAATAAATAGTAATCTGCAAGAAACTAAAGTGATAATAAAAATGTAACTTTACTGTTGATAGAATCAGTCACTCTAAATAAGGAGAAAAGTTGTATAACTTTAATCGCATTATTATCATATAAAAAGATAGCAATTTGTTCATAACAATAGTGATACCGTCAAAACAACAGTTGATAGAAAATACTGGATGATGTTTAAAGCTCATTACATGTTATGTTCTAGTTAGTTTTATAATGTCAGAAAGCACAGTTTCTATTCAGACTCATTTAGTCATTTGAGCAGCGAAAAATAATAACCATGCGAGTTTTTAGGACCGTTGTGTAGATAGTTATTGTTTATGTTGTGAGATGTATGATTTATTTTTTTCCCCTAAAACTCATTCTGTGCGTCTTTCAAGTTCAGTTTCAACAACAAGTGACAGCTCTATGTGACCTTTCGAAATGAAAACACGTTTCCTGACTACTTTTTGGAAGTACTCAATATAGGTATAACATAAAGCTCTATATAGCACCGAAAAAATATTTCAGCACTAAAAACTTATGAATGGCCATTGTTCGGTTCGTGTTCCAATAGTTCATGCACATTATCCAGCTCAAAGTATTGCACCTTATTTAGAGCATCTAGAAAATTTGTGCTTTAATTGGGCAAAAAATTGTTGGCGAATTAAATATATCGTACATGCCCCTGTCACCTCGCAGTCGATTCAACTTTCAGAATCATACCTTTTGACTAGATACTTCGTCCAAAATAGAGAAAACGGTTTTGATTAAAGTGCAATGATTAAGATTAGGGGAAGTAAGCGTTTAATGAATGCAAAACCAAAATTGCTGCAGTAGTTTCTTGCTTCATGTGATAAACGATGTAAATAAAAATACTCTTCACAATTATTAAGTTTTAGATTAATCGCTTGATAGCGTTGAAAATTTTACACTAAACATCTTTTATACAATGCAATCGTAATTCATTCGATGCTTTGCTGAGAGAGAAAGCTAAAGAAAATTCGTTATCAGAATGATTTTGTTTCCCAATAAGTATTTAGAATAACAGTTTTGAATGATTTAATTCTTTTGAAAATTGGGGAAATAAGCATTTTATGAATGCAGAGACAAAATTATAACACATATCTCTGATTTTCATGAAATAGACGAGGAAAATGCACGGTTTACTTAATACATTTTGAAATTCTATAGTCGTGTAAATTTTTTCAGATGAATAAGATCGATTTCATGATGTTAAATACATAGTATATGTGGAACAAGAAATATCTGGATATAAAATAATCTGAAACGTAAGGCCATTTTCCCACAGCAACAGCTCGTCAAAAATCATACTACTACTAGAGATTTGTCAAAAACTTTCATGAGAATGATATCAATGCCAGTATCAATGCCAGTAACCAGTTTTTCCATTTGAATTTCTCTTAATTATTTGTTCATCATCCCTTATTATCTTTTTATAATAAAGCCCCAACATCTTACAATTTTGAAAGTCACTTTTCCTATGTCATTCATCATTAAATTAGTCCATCTAATTATTACACTCCTAACATAATGAAATATGCCTTATTTCAAATTTTTTCTCATATGTACAATTTTTTTTTCACATTTTATATGATGAGTCAACTACTTTCTGTAACGTAAAATACGAAAAACCGGTGTAATTATTTGTTTTCGCGAGTACCACATTCGATTCCAAAACTCTTCATTCAGTAAATAATATAAAATGAATTCCCAGCCTCATATTTTCTAACTCTGTAATACTACACTATACCTAAAATTACTGAAACAAGACTTAAGTAACTGTCAACAACAACTATAAATTTACAAAATAGATAACTTCAACGTGAACTTAATATAAATTGATCACCAGAATCAGACATGTTATTAATCTGAATCAGCTTTGAGACGATGAGCCATCAATCACTAAAAAGTTCTCTTATAGCTCTACATCTTATGTAAACGAAAATTTAGTTTTATTCGGTAAAAATTAATACGAAATGTTAGAGGTGAATAGTTTATTTACGGATAATTTGACAAGAAGTATTATATACTAAAAGCTTTGAGATAAATTTTATATCTTATCAATATTTCACTCTAATATTTCAGTATCATCAAAATGGTTCTGTTATTTAATTTTCTTTTATAAAGAAATTACTGATACTTGGATTGCGTAAAAAGCTCATGTGACTGATTTGAAAGGAACTGGTGATGGTTTGATAATTTAGACGTTAGCGCTTCTAAAGCCTGCGTTTGATTTCCGAGTCAGCTTATTGTTTTAGAGGTAAAAGGAAAGCTGTGAGTGGCATATATGGGCAATATTTATATGCCACTCACAGCTTTCCTTTTACCTCTTTCCTTTACCTTAACATATATGGGCAATATTTTCATTGGTTATAAAGTAAAGGCCCGTAAAAAAGGAGTCTGAAGACTCCAGTCTCTCTATGGGAGAAGAGACTGTGAGGATGGTAAGATGGACTTGATGGGTAAATTTCTGAGGTGGGAGTATGGGATTAACATATATCTTTTAGGATAGCTTGAGATTCATGTTAAATTCCCGAGAAAAGAAAATATGAGAGTGAAAAGAAAAGAGTGATAATGTGAGGCAAAGTTATTATCGGTTATATAGGCGTCCAGTGAAGAGTAAAATGATTTCGACTGGTATTAGGAGACTCCAGTCTCTTCGGTTGAGAAAAAGGGCAAGGATTTATTGTAAGATCATGATAGGTCTTGATGGGGTAAACATAAGGGGCAGGAGAGTGGTATGCTGTTAACATACACTTTCTAGGAAAGATTACGGTCTGTGATCGATTCTCGAGACAACTCAGATATTTTAAGACAAAAGAAAAGTTGCGAATGAAATATGGGGAAGAGTTGTCATTGGTAATTAAGATGTCAAACGAAAAGAAGAGGAATTTCGATCGGAGATAATGCTCCGGTCTCTCTTGACTGGTAGAGAAGTTAGTATTGAATATCATGATATGTTTTATTGGAGCAAAGGATAGGTGGAAGCAGGGCCGCCCAGAGGGGGGGGGGGGGGCAACTGGGGCACTTTGCCCCATGCCCCCAACTGCCGGAGGGGCTCCAAAATTTTTTTTTAAATTTATTTATTAGATTTCCTCCGAAAGAAAATTCTGAAACATGTACTGAACTTCAAAATTCAAAATAATCTCCTGAAAAAAGGGCCCCCCCCCCAAAAAAAAAAAAAAAAAAAAAAATTTAAAAAAAAAAAAAATTGTTCGATTAATCAGATTTATTGGGGCCCCCAACAGAAGTTCGCCCCAGGCCCCGTAAAGTCTCTGGGCGGCCCTGGGTGGAAGGCAGTTTGGGAGGAACACATAACTTTTAGGATAGCACGAGATCTGTGTTAATTTATTGAGACAGCTTAGTTAATTTGAGGTAAAAGAAAAGGTGTTAGTGCAGAATTGCTGTCGGTTGCAGAGGCACCCAAAGAAAAATTAAGTGTTTTTGACCGATGTCAGGAGACACCGTACACCTAAATTTCCAGCTGTGTCACATTATAAAAATTCGATGAATGCTTGGGAGTGAGCAATGTTATCAGTTTTACGGGAATCATTCCTCCAATTACATTGTCTAGAAAAGAAAATTAACTCAGAAAAACTCATCTGTAAGACATTCAATCGTACGCACTCTTATAGTAAACATAGTGTTGAAGAAAAGTTTTTTTTCTACTTCCTTGGATTAAAATATACTGACGTTTATAGAGATGGAAAATAGTAAAAATACATGTATAAAGAAAAGGATAATTGAAAATTAATAAAAAATGAATAAAAATGCTTCTATAGTTACCGTGCAGCTCTTTTCTGGGGTAGAAAATGTATTTGTAGAATTGATGACATAGTGTAAAGTTGGAAGACACATACTTATATATACTTACAAAATTTCTGAAGCAAAATCTCATTATAATATTTTCTTTATTGTTTATAGATATTTAGTAAACCTCGGCTGTGGGAAATGCGAATAGTTATATGTGAAAATTAACATACGTAATCTAACTATGCTTTCATAAAGCTAAGCATATTTATCTGTAAGGTATCTTTTAGAAATAATTATTCTTCTACTGGTAAATACAGCATTATAGGAATTGACTTATTAAACCATTACCAATACTAAATTTCCCAAAACAAACTTAATTTTCGAAGAAGGTTAAGTTTAGCAATTTTAGGTTGCCACAGGTAAATCAAATAAATAAAGTTTATAAGTTGAAAGAAGTTTTTCATTGAAATAAATTTAAAATTTTATGTTGTACTAAAAAATGGACAATTAAAGGGAAAATTGGGGTGGTAACTAATAATGTTAGGGAAATAAAGAATAAAGTGAACTTTATTTAGCTTGACCTTTCTCTGTGATCAAACTTTATAATCTCCATATTAAACATCAAGTTAAGTAAGCTGTACTGAAATTTAGTCCCACTCAAATATATTGAGATCTGTATTCCTGCGTAAAACCCTACACTTTCAATCTTTTCAAAATCTAGGATCGTTAATGGAAATAATATTGATTATCTTCTGCGCTAAACGTGCGATGTATGTTTCATTTTATGAATTTTTAGTATTTCTTTTTCGATTAAAATCAAATTAGCACAGAGAGCTAACATAAAGAAAGTTTATGCATGTAACATGTATTAATCTGTTAAGTGGCTGAGTAATTTTTTAGTTTCTTGATGAGATGCTATCCCATTTTCTGCATTGTAATAAGTTTGTTAACTAATATCGAAAAGTTTGGTCTGACATGGAACAGAAGATCAAAGTCATCCTCTTTTTTAAGGAGTATTTATTGTTCAGAACGACATAATCGATTCTTTCTAGTTGAAAACGTTTCGCATCATATTTCAAATTTTATCTATATTAGTTTCAAGTATTTACTACGGATGGTACATATATATATGTTACAATATATTGAAAAAGTTACAATATATTGTAACTTTTTCTCCTATTGGGATTCAGACAAATGTTGTCTAATTCTTATATAAAGAGTACAGCAAGAGCAACTTATGCCCGAAAGCTGTAAACCATGGTGGGTATAACGTATATGTTCAGATTTTTTAAAAAAAAAGTTGTTTTTTTTAATCGATGCTTATTTTCCACATGCAGCATTTTAAAGAAAGAATTCGGGGGTCTTTTATTTATTGAATGTAAAAAAATGTCATTATTACATTGTCTAAAAATCTTGAGAAGGAATGCCATTATCCGAGTATGTAAATCTAGAAAATATAGGATTTTGAATTTAGAGATCATAGAACGTCCCTTTATTGTGTGAAACACTATTTTCAAGCCACTTTGGAAGAAACATCGTTATGACTAACAATAAGAAAATATCTTTTTAGTCTTCATTTTTAAATATACGATGATATGATACATCAGTATGAAAATTTTTGATATCTTAAAGATCTGGGCTTGTTTATACCTTGAGAGTGAAAGTGTCTCTCAGGTGGGGAATTTCAGTTTATATAATCAAGATGTTATACTTACAACCCTTTCATTATGTAATATTCTCGACTAGTTGGTGTAAATTTCAAATTTTCTTTTTTCAGATGAAATTTACAAATTTCTTAATTTTACAAGCAAGACCAAATTATCATTGTTATCACCTCCAAACACACTGTTATAATTGTTAGCTTGAACACTGGCCGTTTCAGATGTGACAAAGTTGATCAATTGAGAGCAAAACGGTCCTGCTTTGTAACGAACTGATGTGACAGCTTACATGCCTTTAGATTTCTGTAATAGGGCTTGTGGCGGCCCAGTGGTACAGCGCGCTGGTTTTCGGTGCTGAGGGTGCTCAGATCGAGTCCCAGCGTTGCGCCACGAAAAATGCCTCCGTTCGTGTCGTCCCTTCATAGGGGGTAATGCTGTCCGCCTATATGGTGCCCCCACAATAAAATGGACAGTAAAACTGCGGCGTAGTAAGGGCCAATGTTTGAAATACAAGTGCCTCCGCATTGGATAAAAAAAAAAAAAAAAAAAAAAAAAAAAAGATTTCTGTAATAATCTCTTTATGTACAGTTTCTTTATTAAAGTTTCCATCGAAAAAAGGATCTTCCTTGAATTAACCTCTACAGAAGTAGTCATTTAGTCTCAGATTTGTTTTCGCGTTTGGAATGTAATTTTGTAAAACTTTTAGATATAGAAAAACAATGAAGTAAATTACCTTTTAGTAATTAGCAAAAACATATTTTACAATGATATTCAATGGCAGAAACATTAATTTAGGTTAACAATTATGCTTTAAAAAGCATGCATGTAAGCCAAACACTATATACTTTACATTCTGCAGAAGTTTAAAGGAAAAGCCTGTTTTAAAATTATGTAATGAAATATTGTCATTTTTGACGACCTAGGCACGCTTCTATTTCAATTTCCTTTTAAAGGTAATAGTTCTTTTTTAATACTTTGAGTTATTATTGCGTCGGCTCATTTCGTTGGTGATGCCACAGTCAAAACTAAAGAGAAACAACACTCGGATATTGAATGCATGATGAAATAACAAAGCGGATTTCAGGGTCACTGCTGTATAAACGTGCCTAAGAATAAGATGGATGTTTTTCTTGCAGATATCAACTATCGTAAATGAAATTTCAACCGAGTAACTACAACGTGTTTGAACTCGTGTTTGATTTCCGGCTTACAAAGTGATAAGTATAATTACCGATGAGTCTGTATATGACGTTGAAGGGTAGGTTCCGGCTTAAATTTGAGATTTTTACTTTTATCTTCAACAAAAAACTTTCGATAAAATTATGAGCTGCTTTCAGTTTTCAAGTTCGAGTTTACATCTACAGTTTTAGATTCGTTTAGCTTTTTCCTTTTACACGTGAAAATAGTTGCTTCTCTTCGTATTTGCATAAGTTATTTGCAAGCATATGAATTTTTCAGCCTATCTCTGTCCTTTATCCTTTTATCAACTCAAAATATGTGCTGAAACTTACGAGATGTGCTGAAAAATATCAGAAAAAGACTTATATTTCGTAGAAATTAAATCTTTTAAAATTCATTAATGAAAGGGAATTTCAAAAAATCTTAATTATTAATAATAGATAACTTGGGGCTTTTAAGATAGAGTGCAATGTGTTTCTACTTTTACAGATGTACATAGTATTGTACTTCATACATTATTCTACTTTTTTAACACAGCTTGAACCTTTACTATCCAAATTTAACTGGACGATAGCAAAAAATTCCGAAATATATTGTCTCTTTTAAACATCTTATACAGCTAAAATTGAATTTCATCAATGTATCTAAGTTAAAATTACAATACTTAGCTCAAAACCATATTTAGAGTTAATAGTATTTATCAATATAAATTAATGAATGAATAATCATTTTGCTTTCCTTTCCAGTTTAAATATTTAATTTTAAAATGCAAAGGAAAATGGTACCTAAACCAATTCTATAGTTTATTTCAACTATGTTTTATTTTGAATATGTAATCACTTTATTTGAGTGCGCTTCAGTTCGCAAGACACTTTCAGACATCCATTACTGAAAATGCAGTAGGAGTAAACTCAAAACTACATTTTTCACGAAAACACGGGCAAAAATGTCATCTCCCGCCATTCCTATATTGTCTAGCCAAAACTTAAATCTCATTAATGTCTTTTGTGAGGTACTTCTGAAACAGTAATTAATCACTGGCTAGATTTAGGCTAGTAAGCAGATAACTGCCCGCTTAGATGTATAGTGATTTATCTCCCGCAGCAGAATTGTCCGATACTACTGCGATTCGCCACATGTGGTTAATTAGTCACAGCTATGTGGCGAACGCATACAATCACAGATGGGTGTTTTATGATTTGATAACGGGGCATTAATTCTTGTTTTCGCAAGGAACAAATCAGTTGTTGCCGTTCAGTTGTCTACTAGTTGTCTAGTTATTGCATACCCTAAAAATCACTAATCGATAAACTTAAAAATATTGAATTAATTATTTACTCCAATAAAGATGAAGTATATATTAACAAAGTAATCTGCAATTTTCATTGAAATAAGAGGCTTGACTTTGATGCTTGTGTTAAGATTTTATATTGCGATTTTCAAATTTTATCAAAACAAATATATTGTTATTCAAACAATAATGCATCATATATTTTGGTTTCTTGTAATTTGCTTTGTCATCATCGAAGTTTTTAAAGAAGTATTTTAGAGGCTAAGTGATTTTTGAGATAAACACTGGACATATAGAAATTTTCAAGGAGGAAATCCCCAAAATTAGGTAATTAGCTTAAAAATTTGCGATCTGGTGATATTTTCTCTGCAACCGCAAAATCCGTAACCGATGATATATATATTCCTTGTTTGAAATAATAAGTAATCTGTGAAAATGTTCATACTAATTGATTAAAAGCATAAACAGAGCTGACAAATTTATTTTTGTGTGTCAGCATTGGTATAATATCATTTTATGCAATTTTTACAAATAAGCTTCACATCGCCATACATGTAAATGAAAATTCATAAAATACTAGTTGATACCCATCAAAACATGACGGCTAGATAGTAAATAAATATACTAATACACAAATTATACTCAACACATCATTTTCAAATGTTGAAAATCATAATAAGGCGCAGAAACAAATTAATGTATTTAAGCGGCCTCGTCCTTATTGAGTACAAAAGCCATATTTAAAAATGTCACTGAGCATGCGCAGAAAGCAATTTTTTAAATTGTAAATTATCGCTAATTAAACAGCGCAAAATTAACAATTTCCATCAGGTTCAATCTTATATTTCACAAACATAATTTTCATAAAATAAAAATGGCAGGGAGAGATCTAAAGAGACTTCTCGGAATAAACGTGTTTAATCATTAAAACATGTCACTGAGCATGCGCAGAAACAGCGAGTTTCTAAAGCCAGATTTAAACATGCCACTGAGCATGCGCAGAAAGCAACTTTTAACTGTAAATTATCGCTGATTAATAGAAATTGCAGTTACAAAAACCAAATTTGACAAATCTACAGATTACAATCTTTCGTTTAAGACCAAAATGAAGTAAATTAATGTAGTAGTTTTCTCTCACGGACTGCCCAAAAAGTCGGCTTAGCAACTTAAATATATAGATTCTCCCTATTTCCTCTGTCTTATTCATATGCTGCATCATTCCCTGAAAATCTCCTATAAAGTTTTATCTCTTAGAAAATTTTTTACAACACTCTGATTTTTTTATTCAGGAGCTAGGACGTGCACGTGGTGCTTATTAAAATATCACACAGCTATCAAATATTCTTTTATAATTCATTTATGTACGTTATATGCTTCTATTCATTCTTGTGCGATTGACTAAATTAATTACGTGCATTGCTGCATTATTAGATATTTAAATACTCTCACTGATATTTAAAGCTCGATAATTAAGTTAAAAATACACAAAGATATTATATTAGTTGTTACTCTAAGATAAATTTTAACTTGTCGAAATATTTTACTTTAAAATTTACATTTAGTTTTTTCTTCGAATGAAAAAAAAAATCTATGTTTTCAAGATATTGTTCATAAAAGTTTCATACTTTTTTGAGGTAAGCATACAAAGGAAGATTTCATTTCTGAGTTTACTGCATATTTTATAGGCAAAATAAGTTAAGCTATATTTCAGGAGTAACAGATTTTAAAATCCCTTCACTCCTAAAACATACACAAATAATACATAATCAAAAGGATAATGCATTATTTGTGTATGTTCTTTTAACATAGTTTTCGTTCTTTTTTGAAGATACAATTTTGTTTTCCATATTTAGTCGTGCTTTTTTCTTATGATTTTATTAATGCCATGCTCACCACAAAAATTAATTAATTAATTAATTAAAAATATAAATAAATAAATAAATAAATTGTGGAAAATAAGCGAAAAGAAATTAATTTATTTTATACATAAAATACCTAAGTAAAATTATGTAAGTGTTAGCCTTGTAACTGCTCTGCTCTCAATATAATCTGCTCTCATAGCCTAAGTATATGTTGCAGAAATTCACATTAGGCCATTATTGGCTGTTCAAAGAATTTCCTGGACTATACATTCTGACATAAAAAAATAATTTTTTTCTGAAGTATTGTACTTGCATAAAGATGTTCAGAACAGACGTCAAACTGAACCGAACAGTAACAAATTTGGAAACGACGACGTCAGAAAATGAGCCGATATATCCCCGGGGTGATTCGATGGCCATATAATTCACCCGAGAGAATATTAATGAGATTCTTGGCACATAATTGAAGTTAATTAAGAAAACACCAGAATTCCATTAAATACTTAATAAACTTACAAGGTTCTCAAAGAAAGAAATTTCACTTGAGGTTTCTGCCTATGAATACAATACTAAAGTAATGCAGCTAATGTGAAAGTGAGTTTCTTTAAACCCTATTTTTATTTCTTGAAGCCCCGCCGTGCACATAGGCGCCTCGAATAGTGAGGAGTTTCAGTAGTTGCTCCGCAGGGTCTAATTATTGGTTGAAAGTGCGCCGCATATTCATGATGAAAAAAAAAAGAGCTGCTAAAAACATCGTGCCCTTGACTTCGTACCCCAAGGTATCGCCAGTAAGCTCCTGCTCCGTTTGCTAATGATGAATAGCACCAAGGTTAAGAAAGATACGCGTTGGGAACTGAATGTCACACACACAATAAATATTAACTTTTTTTTTTAAGATGATTCTTGATGGTGTTAAACTCCTTAATTGCTGCATTTGCGCGCATCACCTGATAAATCAGATTTGATTTGATGTATGGCGCTTGACTCGAAACGCGCTCATTTGCCACTCGGCTACGTAAACAATTTGTAAGTGGGAAATCGTTTAACACTGATATGATGCTGCGATTTACTATCTGGCGAGTAATAGCGAGGCGTGGACTTGCATAATTTATTTTGTTCTTAATACGAAATACTCGGCGACCACCGAATGAAAAAAATAAACGCTTCGTTGTCATTCAGATACATCTAAATTGAACGAATCAAATTTATTTCATACTTCTCCTTGCGAGCATTGGAAACATTTACGCGTAATTGTGCTTATTAATCTTGTAAGTACGGCCTTTAATGTGATGAAAGTAGCAGTTAAACAGAAGCAAAAGACATTCGATCAATGTAGTTCTACCCATTTTTAATAATTGTTTGCCTCTTTTAGAAGTAATTATGTTCTTTCAGTTAAGAGGTAAAGGAAATTAAGTCAGAAGTCTTTCAATATCACGACATTCATTTAATAAAAATACTTCCTTTCATGTTTAGATTCATCTGTGTTCAAATCAAATTTCGTTTCCCATTTTCTCTTCGATCTGTGACGTGCAGCGAAAACATTTGACTCAAAAGTAGTAAATTTATTTTGTTAGCAATGGCAACATTTATTGAGATGAGTTTAACAGTTTTAGGACTGGCAATTTTTAAAATATTTTTTAATTGTAAGGCAATTTTCAAACTCATTATGGATTCCTAAAATTTACAGGGATATCAAGTGCAGTTTATATACTTATGATTTTTAATATTTGATAACGAGAAAAAAATATTTTTGGCATCTAAGAGAGTTGGATCATCGCATACATAAAATATACATAATGGAAACTGTCATTATTTTAAAAAATTATTTAATAAACGAAAGATAAGGAAACAAGGAATGAAATACTATAAATGTACTAGCTAGTTACGAAAATATGTTACCATCTTTTCATCGTTTTAGTGTAACGTATGTAATTTTTCAAAGAATCCATTTACAATGGTTTGTTTCAATTATCGGCACTGACGAGCCTTCATTGTTTAGTGTATACTCAGAAAGAATATATATAAACTGTTAAATTACTTCACGTGAAAAGTATACTTATATAGCTTTTCTACTTATCATTTTGTAATACCAAAGAAAACAATACAGATATAAAAAAGAGGAGTTAAATAAATCTATTGTAATCAGTTTTGGTAGTAATGCATTTGTATACTTATTCAATACTTGACATTATTATATGGATGAAAAATGAAGTTAGAGACATTTCACTAACGCTTGATCCTATATTTGTAAAAGGAAAGGTTAATTACTTTTTTGTTAACATTTAATCGACAAATTTTGAAAAATTATTGCATCACAAAGCTTGTAGAAAATCTGTGTGTATGTGTATATATATATATTAATTAGCTCAAATCTGCAACGATTTTCTCTCATGCTTTTGTGTTACTTTTCTGTATAATGTTGAAATTTTTTGCAAATCTTTCATTATTTTTTTCCAAAAAATTAATAGATAGAAAAGTGAGTAATCTGCCAGTGGGAGATGAACCTTTTTAATTATATGAATTATCATGAATGTAGGTATTTATGTGAAATTTATCATGTGTTTCCTTTGGCGTATGTATGAGGGAGATTAAGAGACTTTGAACATCATAAGATCTGTTTGCTGAAGTCTCATGTGTGAAAGCTTTTTATTGACGGCGATGACTCAATTTTACAATTCATTCAGAAATGGGATATTTGTATTAATATAAATAAATAATTCGTTCTGAATCCAGCATTTTGAATGCTTACAAAGCCTGAGTCCGTATCACAGAACCAAGACATTGAAAAATATGTAAAGAATCTAAATTTTATATAAGTGTTTATGAAGTCGATATTCTTACCTGGCTAAATGTAAGAAATGCGCAGGCGCGTTCTTTCCCTGTTGGATTGGAAAGGAATACTGGCAGAACAGTGACGCTAACAGGAGGGGACGAAAACTCTGGAATGCGTCTTCGTCCCTATCCTTCGTTCCATCCACTCCTTGAAGCGGAAAGGATTGAAAGAAGAGAGGAATCTTGAAGATGAGAAAGAGCAAATCATCTGTCATGTGTTTCCCCAAACCACCACTTTCGGAGATATATTCAAGCGCTGGGGGGATTACGACGAACAGGTGGTTCAGTTTCGAGATGATATTTCAAAAGGAAAACTCTGGATAAGAGAAAAAAAAAAAAAAACCTAACAATACCGTAGTAACGAACAATGAAAAGGAATGAGACATCCTAGAAATAAAAACCGTGTGGGAATTAGATTGATCGATGCCGCATGCTACACACTTTTATTTCTTATTAAATGCCGGAGGAATTATTCATAGGAAATGCAAAATGTCTGGAAAATTCTTTTTAAAAAATATTTGTGTAACGCTTTTTCAAAGCATGCGGGGAGATTTAGAGAAGGTGGGCAGGATTTCACCAGAACCGTAAATACAGGAGCGCGAAATTCTTTTATGTCGATACTCCAGATAGAATGAAAAATTCATCCTCACCCCGCGGTGATGAACAATAGGTGTGAAGGAATGATAAAGTGTTTTGATTTTAGAGGCGTTTTCTTCACGCTTAACTGCTCAAAGAAGGCTTTCACAATTACCTTTCATGCAAAGTAATTCGACACCAGCAAAATGGGCATAGACACTCACTTCACATCCATTGTAGAAAATACATTAATGCTAATAGACTCATACAGAAAATAACCAACAAGGAAAAAAAAATCTAAGTTGTTATTAGTAAGCTTATTTAAGTTCTATATAAATGGCAAAGCGCATAATTTCACCCAAAAATTTACCGAGAGACTTTATGTATGTATTAAATATATTTTGATGTCAAGAAGTTTATTCCAAAGAAGTATACGTAGTCCTGGAATGCTGTCCTTGAAATGCTGGTCGCATGATGGGTGCGCGCGCGCAACACACACACACACAAACACACAAAGGGGGAGGGGGGGAGTGAATTGTAAAGGTCCAGTTACAATCATGGAGAGGTTAAGAATATGATGCTGAATCCGATAGCAAAACCTTTTTGTACACAGTGGCATTAAAAATTTTTTTAGACAGTTAATGGATCCGTTGAATGCAAGAAGTACGAAAATTAGTTTCAAGTTACATGTTTAATTTTCATAATTATTAATTTAAAAATTTAGAAGCCTTTCTCAATGGAAGTTTTTTAAAGAAGAATTTCGGATTTAAGATCTTAAGATCTATTGATCTGTCACTATGCCAGTCATAAAACAAGCTAACGGATTCGCAATTAGGAGAGAAAATATATATTGAAACATGGTATTAAAATTGTTGAATATACGGGTTATTAAAGGATATTTATATGTATGCATGTATACATAACCAAATGTATACAAATATATAATATATAAGTTACTACTTTTAAGGGGACTCACGACCCTTAAGTCGAGGAAATAAGGCATATTTTCATACTTTTTGACTCTTTGTAACTATTTCAATTTACTCCCAATTTTTCCAAATTTTATGTATATGATAAATTGATATATTTACTTTAATAAACAAATTTTCAACTCTAAAAATAATTTTAAATAATTTTTAAAAAAATGCTTTAGATATACCTTGTGTTTTAAGCATTTTTATTGTATACTGGCTTGCGCGCAGAACTATGAAATTAATTTTACACTTAAATGTATAATTCCTGTTTTATATTTAAAATAAATAATTCAAAATACAATTGAACATAAAACATTCAACATTAAAATATTTTTTAAATTTTTTTTAAAACTGCTCAAAATATACTTAAAATTTCAATAAATTTTTGCATTAATTTACCCCTGAAAAAATAACAAAATGGGCAGTGATTGCAATAATTCTAGTTCAGACCCAATAAAATAACATGAATATGTAGTGATAAAAGTTTCATGGAATTATGTTTCATAGTTTTTGAGATATCAGTTGCGGAATGATGCAAAATTGCATTTTGAGAAAAATGAGTTTAAAATTTTTCTTACCATAAACTTGATCAGTAATTGAATATTTAGAATATCAATATCTCCGAAACTAATCGGAATATTTTCATGCGGTTTGCTTTATTTTGTTCAGAAATGATCAGGCTTTAACATATATTTTTTCCAAAAAATCGAATGTTTTAAAGATTTAAGGGGAGTGGTCACTTTTACGTACCTTTAAAAGTATCATTTTTAGACCCATGTTCGATTGTATGTACTACTCATGATTTTTGCTTCATTTACATGAAATTTTTTTGAGTAACTGTCTATAATACTGTTTATTATTGATGCAATTTTTCAAGGTAATTAATAAAAGTGACTTTTAATGAATAAAAAGTGAATATATTTTTTTAAAAATCGAGCATTTTGCAGTCAACTACTGTGCACATTCTGTCAAAATAAATTATTAAGCTACATTAATAATTTTTTACTATATGTGATTGCAATACTTCAGGCAACAATATCCAGCAACATTATTCTAAAATATATTAAAACATTTTAGTACGTGCTATTTTTAATTAGAAATTTCAAAAATGACTGAGTAAAAGCTTATAAAAAAATTCTTTAAAAAAATTAAAATATATTAAGGTTAAAAAATTTTGGTGGATTTTGTTGTCTAAAGTGTTGTAATCACATAAAGTAAGCAATTATTAATGTACCTTAATAATTTATTTTGATAAAATGCGCACAGTAGTTGACTGCAAAATGCTCGATTTAAAAAAAATATTCACTTTTTATGCATAAAAAGTCATTTTATTTTTTTATTAATTACCTTGAAATATTGCATATATAATAAATAGTATTATAGGCAGTTACTAAAAAAATTTCATGTAAATCAAGCAAAAATCATGAGTAGTACATACAATCCAGCATAGGTCTAAAAATGATACTTTTAAAGGTACGTAAAAGTGACCACTCCCCTTAAGGGTAGTCAGTCCCCTTAATATTACTAAATTATTTCTCAATAGTTCTAAATTATTTCAACACGATGTTTAAAGTTTTTTCTGCGTTTGCTTAAATTAAAATGAGATTTTATTTTCTCACGCTTACTGTAATTGATATATCGTAACCCTGGTCCCCTTTCAAACCACCCTGTCTGTTAAATATCTTAGTACAGCTTCTTTCAGTCTATTTAATCATATTAAAATACATAAAAATAATCAATAAAATATTCCCATAGAACTATTTTATATTCATTACCGTTTGTATAGAAAAGTTCATTGATGTTGCATGAACGTAACCGTTCGAGAAAGAGATGCATTATCTACATCGAAAGGGCAAAAATAATAAATTATTCCAATGATTAATGATCATCGCTTTTACTTCCAGATATGATTATTTAGAATATTCTGTACGAGAAATCTCTGGATATTTACATAACTCAAGTGTGATGTAGGGAATAAAAAATTACATATGAACTTGAGGAAAGATGTTCCTGGATGTGCTACAAAAGATGTATCTATCAATGAACAGTAAACGCATTATTTAATAGCAGATCTGCATTTAAGGTGATATCATTGAATTTAATTCATATTATCCTAAAAATGGATTAGAAAAACATTGAGTGATATTTATTAGCTATTTCAACTGAAGACATCAGTCTAAAGCGACATTACAGTCTTAATTAAAGAAAATCGTGTAACTGCTTTACATGTTGTACTGTAATACCATTTATGCATAAGTTGGCTTATCTCCAAGAGAGCATATTATACCATTATCTTATATAGGCGAGTTGGACTGCACTGAGTGTAATATATCTGTAGACTCTAAAACAATAGCTTCTAAGCATGAATTGGGCTCAAACTGATCCTAAAATCCCCGTAATTAAAGTGTTTACTTGATGACTTTTCAATCATTTTAATTATGCTGTTATAGCTCTATAAGTGCCCTCTATAGAGAGTCCTGTAAAGTGAATTTTCGACATATATTTGAAACTTATCGGCAAATATAAAAGCATGGCTCGGTGGTGGAACAGTTAAGCATGTGTTTCCGGAACGTAGAAGTTCTTGACAACGATTCTTGAGCTTGCCAAGTGTTTTAAAGATGTAGGGAAAATGTAACAGACAATCAAACGGCATCAATTAAAAGACATATTTAAAATATGATTCTGTGTTACTTTATGGCCAATTTACCTTTTAAAGAATTACTTTAAAACAGAAATAGCTTTATGATGGCTTTCTCAAAATGTGTGGAATGAAATGATTAGACTAAAGACAGATATAAAAAGAGTTATTTTTTTCAATGCGTTCTCATATTATGGAAAATTACCGAAATTCCCACCATAAGAGGTGACTTCTTTTTTAATATTTATGAGTAACTAGCTGAAAACCCGCGCTTCGCTACGGAGTACATTCAAATTAAATACAACGGTCAACGTATGCAATTTATGCCAAAAAATAAATATATATATTTATAATAAATGCGATGATCAATGTATACAATTGATGTAAAATATATATCTATCTATATATATATTTATAAAAAAATCGTAAGGGATATGCATTTTTTTGGGATAATATCCAATCGTCTGCTGCATTAAAAAAAAATGTTTCTTTTTGTCTATTTAGTTGTTACGCACGTGACGATAAATTTATTTAAAGTACCAGAAAAAGAAATCACGTGATCGGCATTTAATAAATTAAATTCTAAAAATTAATCTTTAAAAGTTCACCAAAAATCAGGAAATGGAGGTAAAAATTCGAAGAAAATTTCATTTTGAAGGAATTTTTATGATCTTTCTCGTGATGTAAATTTTATAACCCTCAATGTATTATTTAAAATGCAAACGTAAAAAAAGTTTAAAAAACAGCTTAAAAATTTAATTTTAAAAAATCTAAGAAGTATTTTTGAAAAATCTTTCTTAAGGCACCCCTACACTATTAGAAAAATCGCCATGCAAAATTTCAGCCCTTTAGGTCCAGCGGTTTGGTCTGTGCGTTGTATGTCAGTCAGTCAGTCAGTGAATGAATGAGTCAGTTACGGAACTGTTTTATATATATATAGATAATTATGAACAGTGGCCCATACAATATAAAATGACATTATGGTTTATTGAAGATAGTTTAAAAATATGCCCCTAAATACTAAGCTTGATTCAAATCTGTTTTGCAAATCGTTACTGGCACAGTCGATCGATGAAAAATAGTTCCGAAAAGTCTAATGCATTTCAAAATTTCAGTGCCCTCTAAACCGATCATTCATCTTGTTTTCTCCAGAAATGAGAAAGTCTGGACTGCAAAGCAGATGAACCAAGCTGAATCGGCTGGAATTCCAGAAGGCGTCGAACTTGGAAGTTTACGAGATGATTTCGCTGAGTTGCTGTGAAATATGAAAAGGTTTTCTCTTGCTTAGACCTCTGAAAATGATCATCCAAATGAAATTTGGAAATCAATCAAATAGTGTGAAGTCAGAGGGAATAGATTAAAATTCTTCACTTGGACTATTTTGAAGTGGGAAAAGAAAAGGATAGCAACTATTATTTCCTTATGTTCTTAAAAAAAATCATTTATTTAAATAAGACATGTTTTGTGGCTTATAATATGAAAATAACTAGCAGGTTAAATTATATGTATTTTTTCATATATATTTGCTGTAGGAATGAGCTCATAGTTATTTCAATGTTCAAATAACTAGAGGGTTTCTTACTAAAGATGAATTCATTATATTTTTCAATTCCTACTATTAGTTCACACTCTCCCTATATATATCTTGTTCAAATTTTCAATCGTTAATAAAATACTTTTTATTCATCCACTCAAGTTCAAATACATTTTTTTAAACTTGTAGTGGATGACACTTGATGTTAATACAGTTTTTTCAAATATTAATTCATTAATTAAATTTAATTAATCAATTTTAGTTTTAGACCTAGAGCGTCTCTTGCTCTTGAATAGTAATTTCCCTCTTGTTACTGTGTAAACGGTAGCACTGCGGTAGCGCGGGCTTCTCCCGTCCTGTAGGTTGCGGGATCAAATCCCCAACCTGACAAACTTTTTCTCCCTCTTCCCCCCCCCTTCCTGATCTCGCACAGTAGGCAAGGTTCTGGCAGGCAATCCTTTTTTTCAATTCCTACTATTAGTTCACACTCAAATTTTTCTTTGTTGACCTAAGTAGGAATTGACTTTAATTTTTTTTTTTTTTATATTACTTGTTAGATTAATTTCCCTTTTCACATTCAAGCAATGTGATGCTACAATAGGCCGGTCTGAGGTTCTATTTCTGGGCTAAATGAGCAGGAATTTCAGGGGATATCCAGCCACCAATAGTTTTGTGTCTCTAAAGGGAATTATCAGAAGTTGTTTATCTTATTAAAACAACCGAAAAAAGAACAAAAAAGAAGTTTAAACTTTAGAGGTTTGCCAGAAGGTGCTGGTCAAAATAAAATTTGCCCAGTGTCATTTCATTCATCTCCTCTTTCTTCCAGGGCCCGATTATGAATGCTGGGGACCCCTGGGCAGATGCTATTTGCCCCCCCCCCCTTATGAACATTTATAAAAATAAGAACTATCCATGGACTATATACTATTAGAAGTACTAGGTGCATACACCAAGCGTGTGAGGAAAAGTTATTAAAAATCAGGGTAAAAAAAGAATCGTTTTATTTATATTTTGATTCAAATAACAATTTAAACCAAACAGCCCTGCATGCGAGTCCTATATTTGCTATTACAGTGTATGGCTGATAAGATAAAGCATTCATAAACATGTTTCACATCAAATTGAAAACGCCTTTCACCTTCTGCTGGACGTCTGATACAACCTGATACTTTAACATTTTTCCTAAAGCAGAGAGCGTGATTAAAAACTTTCTTTTATCTGGCACCCTATCTATTTTAGTGTAGAGAAACATCGTTAAAGAGATTTTGCACTTTAAAGAGGGCAGTTTTGGGGGCCCCTGGCATCAGGGGATCCTGGGCAAAGTCCCGATTTGTTCATGCGATAAAAAGGCCCTGGTTTCTTCTCGTGGTTCATTATACTTAGAAGTCATTATTGTTCACGAACAATGACAATATCATATGCATTTTATTATTAAACGATTAACTGATGGTCTATTATATTTTAAAGTAAATCCATTAAATGAATATTGAATTTCTTTCACCAATTCTCAAAGGTTTGATTTATTCGCGGTAAAAAAAATTCTACTTTGCAATAATTGCCGCGCTCCTACAAGCCATGGAGCTAGTTTTCACCTTCACAATGAGCTTCTCAGCATGATGTATTCACGCCAGGAAGTATATTAGTCCATAAGTTTAATTCTTTTACAGTTTTACTAGTGACACAGAATTTTCTATCAATACTGTCCGCACTTTAAGAAATTTTAAAAACGAAAATAAAACTTTTTTTTTCCAGAATTTAGAGGGTCAAGTTTAAATGGCTGGAAGATAGAATACTACATAACTAAAAAGTTTATAACTTAGCACAAAGGTTAGTAATTATAACTATCATTCATTTCAGCAAAATTATTCTTATCATGAGAATTTTTATAGCTTACAAATTAAAAGACTCATTCGAGAATACATCTCAAAGTTGTGATAATATATTATCATTGGGAGATTCTCTTTTTAGATATTAAGTTCAAAGCACAAAGTTCGTAACTAAATTAAAATAATAAAAATCTAAAAAAATATATTAGATGGTTCATCGTCATGGGAGTAGTATTTGATCGTTCATTATTAGAATATCAAATGCACATTTCTGAGTCTAAGAAAAGACGGGTAAGAATGACAATAGATTTCCTGGACGAGATAATACTGAGAAAAACAATGGTAATGCATTGCTATCCCATCACTTAACTGCTCTATCTTTTGATCAACAATGCTAATTTTCCAGTGAGCCTTATCAGATAAGGCAACTGACTGAAGGCAAGAGATTCAATTTTTATAAGCTTTTATGCGGAGTAATACTTGCCAAGTAGGAATCGCATGACAAAGAGCAAAAACGTTTGGGAAGTAAGAATTTTAAAGAAAATATTTACACACACACATTAGAGAGCCATTAGAGACTATTTGCACCTGATTTGATGATCCAATGGTCAGCACACCAATAGGAATGCAGGAGATCTGGGATTGAGTACTAAGGTGGTCTATTAGTTTCCAAGGAAATCATCATTTTATGAATTCAAAACAATATTTTATTAAGCTTAAGGTTCACATGTCATACTAAAGGAATTTTCCCATGAATCTATAGGAATCAGTATCTTCTACGGGCAAGTTTATTGCCGGCAACATTCGATGTGTCCGAATAAGAAAAGACGCATTGCACATGCATAATTTTTTAAATCGATCTGTTAAGTAACAATTGATAAGATGTCTCTGGGCTTCACTATTTTACATTTGAGATGAGAGGAACATAGGGGAACTACATATAGATGCCTGTCTCAAGTGCAAAGAATGTTGGTTAAATTAAGGCTTGACATTTTTTTTTTTTTTTTTTTTTTTTTTTTTTTTTTTTTTTTTTTTTTACTTAAGGCTTAAAATATTTTCTGCAAAAATTCTTAAGCGTCGTCACGTGAAATTAGGATGATCGAATTAAAAATATTTTCCACTTTCCTGCAACTATTTATAACGGATTTTAAAAGCCCCTAGTGATTCATGACGTGGAAATGAAAACTTTTTTTGTGTTTTCCCCTCTAAGTACCAGTGGCGTATTAAGCATCCTAAAAGTCCTAGGTGCAGTGAGTTTTGGGCCTGTTCCCCTTATCCCCTCCAAAATAATATAATACTTTTTATTGCCTGTAATTAAACGTTAAACGTCTTCTATGTTCCATTAAAAAAGTTCATCAGAATTTTCCTTAGTAGATCAATATTTAACCACTCGTTACGAAATAAATGTAGCTAATATTTATCATAGCACAACCAATCAATATACTAAATCTTTTAATATTAATTTTGAGTAAAACTTATTCCATGTTTATGGCTTAAAAGAAATAATTAAGTCTGTATAAATATCATTTATTTATTAATTACTCAATTAAAGAAAATGTATAATACATATTGAAAACATTGTCCAAAGGGAGACATTTCCCGCATTAGGTTTGAAGGATTTACCATTGCTTCCATGACACTTATAAAATATTATACTCTATAAATGTTAGAGGAAAACAATTTAAAACATTAGCTAGCTTATAATTATTGTGTATATTTTTCGAATGCATAGTGTCGGAAAAAAATGCCTGTCGCTAGCGTTACTAATTGTTCAATGAAAAAAAATTGCAACCAGAAAATTCCATCGCAATTCATAATTTAGGATAAACCTGTGGATTTCAGTGAATCAAATAAATCCTGAAAATATAATATTTCTTACACTATTAGTAGTAAGGACCTTATTTTCAGAGGCGCCAGAATTTTCGGAGAATCTAAGCGCGCGATTAGAGCGTCTATGCAGCGTCTAATCCACCCCAGCTTAGTGCTTGAGAAAATAGTATGATGGAATAAGAGCAGGGAGCACTTTCGGAAATGATTATATTCTGCAATATAAAATTATTATTAAAATGCATGTATTGTATGCATAATGAATATAATTACTCCGGAATGTATTTTCCTCTTTTTGTTTTAAACATTTTTGCTACTTGTTAGAGATAACAATTTTTATTTTGTTTTTATTATGCCCTGAAATTTCACAGGTGTTCCCGTTTGCTTTATGAGAGCCACAGCTTGTTCGCTTCTCAAAATATGTAAATCACCAATCTTCCCTTAATTCATTAACGTTTAGCTTATTCGTTATTATTCCTTGTTTCGAAGTACGCTGTTGAGCGAAAGTATTATAGGTAATCTATCTCCAAAATTTTAGTGTAATCTTATTATGAGATAAACAGCTTGCTAATTTATCTTAAGGTTTATACCTCAGGTTAAGTACAAATTTGACACTGATATGTTATTAGTGATCGATGCAGCTTCTTAACAAATTAGGAAATGAATATGTTTTATCCAGACTGTATTAATAATGTATCGTAGTTTCATGATTAGTTTATAAGCTGTTGAAAAGGCCTTGAAGGATATAAAATATATATTTCTCAAACAAACCTAGTTCAACCTATTCAAGTAGCTCATAATATTTTAATTAAATAGGACAGCAAGCTTCCTTTCTGGCATTCTCTGACAGAAACTTTTTTTACGTAATGACATTTCTTCAACTTCATATACGTGTTTTTTCTCCTTTTGGGGTACATATTACATAATGTTGATATATATGGCAAGATTTCTGATCGATAACGTTCTTAACCTAAAAATGCATAAATGAATAACTTTAGGATAATATTTTCTTGATATATTAATCCAAATAAAGATGGACGATGCCCTTTTTTATGTATATGCACATACAAAGTCTCTATCATAGTCACCTTAGTAATTATAAAAACTCATGCAAAAAAAATTAGAACTATATTAAAACTATATCAAAACTTTTTTTAAATATATAAAATTATATTAATTTTGTATGTTTTATTAATATAAGAAAGTGTTTTTGTTTTTCAAATTTAAAATTTTTAACGCTTTATACTGAACATGGTTTTCGACTTTGGATACAACTAAATACGACTTTGTATATCTTATTTTGTTTCCCTTTAATAACTTGAAATACTATCCAATAAAACTGACTAACAAGTGAGTCTTTTTACCGGGTATGGAACACTCAATTATTATGAATTTTGAACTAAGTTAGTTTGAAAATCATTCATATATATATATATATATATATATATATATATATATATATATATATATATATATATATATATATATATATATTTACTTTTTTATTGCTAAGGCCTCAAAAAATTTGAATCAATTAAAAATCCTACAGATTTCCAAGATTCACGATAACCAAAATTTCACTTATTATGCGTTATATAGGACTAGATATAAATATACTGGAAAGTAGTATAATCTATACTTTGAGCGATAAAAGTTGATCGCTTTATAAATATATATGATTATATTGGGGGTCAGAAAAGGGAGTATAAAGCAATGTTTTTCAAATCGTTATAGAGATAGACAGTTTCTTACAGAGATTACACGCATCTTGAATTGCTTTTCTGTGGGAACCAACCAACCTCAGGCAAAATGAGAAATCTAGATGCAATATCGCTCAAAACAAGCTCTAATAGAAAGTCAGCTTTCTTCTTCTTTTTCCAGATTCATGTAGCCACTTCACGGCGGATGAAAAAAAATTCAGTGTAAGAGATCAGATAATGCTTATGAAGAATGAAATGAAGAAGTGAGTATGACAGCATTCCATTATAAATAAAAGACAATGAAGCAATTGTGGTAATCGCGTAATTAAACGGCTAAAATTAATTCTTCGAGATCTTTGCATTGCAAATTAACTACCAAGTTTTTGGTGCATTGTTTCTCTAATGTTTTAGGTTCATATCTGCATTTTATTCCTTTCTCTAGGTGTCATCTATAGATGCAAAATTTGCTCTCAAAATGCAAATATTTATCTTTATTATAAAGGTTATAAAATTTAAATCGTAAACTTTTCTATTTTGTAAAGAATGTCACTATACTGCTCATTAAAGTCGTTCTTAAAACAACTTAAGTTCCCCTTTAACAAAGGCTAAGGCTGAATAACCTTTCATATCAGTATGGTTGACCATCCGCCTTCCACGATCTTACTTATACAGTCCACAGTCATCTGTAACGTCTGTCGCAATTAGCTCAATAGGAAAAAACAGAGTTGGGCGTGTTACAAAGTAAATCAATCAACCACACGAAATTCGTTTAAGAATCGCCAATGATAATTTATTCTCGAGATTGACTAGTTAATTTACCTAAGCCATCTCCTGCTAAACGGCAAAACTGTCAAGCTGTGAATGATCTGGGATTGGAAGGGAGAGAATAAAAGTTACTTTTTGCCATCTCAGGGCCTCTGATAATCGTTTTACTCCTTCAAATGGAGACCAATTACACGGAACTCCTAAACGCAAACAGAGAAAATGTGTATATTAAATTCACTGAACTGAAAAGATAAAAGACAGATATATTAAAGCATTTCTTTGAATATCTGTATTTTTGATAGCTTTATAAACTATTAGGGTTTTCATTTAGACAAATATTTTGGAGTGTCTTTTAAAGAAAGATATAAACAAATTCTAGTAATAAAGTCATTCTGAACTCGACAGATGCTTTGATATCTATCAAAACTACTTTCATTTCCAATTCTTTGTTCCGCCGAGTGTGTAGTTTGTTAAGAATTAATTAATTTTGTTCAAATTCATTTCAAAAATGCAAATCTTGAAAGATGAAATATATCCGTACGTGTTGCCCGAAATAAGATTATGTGTACCTAAATCCAGTATGTTTGCATTAATATTTGACTACAAATTGTGATTTTTATGTTTTTTTCAACATGGTATACTCATCAAGATCTAGAGGGAGATGGGTGTGTTGCCAAAAAAAAAAAGGCTTTCATAAAAAGACTAAAATTAACGACATGAAACTGCAAATGTATGCATAGGGATATTTTTTCTTCTAATTCTATACCTTTATTAATACTTTAAATAATTTTAGCTAATAATAACTTAAATTTCGGCTTTCAAAAATAATAACTTAATCTTGAGAGTAAAGATAGCCTGCTTTATCTGTAAGTATGTCAAACATAGAATATTCGGGGATTTCTTTCTTGTTTTGCTTCATTCAAACAACTTATATCCTTCCCTATTTTTGCACCACTTCCAAAGCCATTAAGAAATAGAAAAAAAATATATACATATACATCCATGTCTTTTTTTCAGTCATCGTTTATCATTCATGTTTAACTAAAAAGAAATTTTTAAAATATAGATTTTTTGGCATTTGTATCATTATTTCACACTTCTGATTTTTTTAAAATAGTTTTCAAACCGCTTTTTCATAATTTCCCCCCAAAAATTGTCTAATTTTTCTAGCTAGAGAGAAAAGAAGTCTTGGGAATTATGTATATAAAGCAATACACTACATCCTGTATATTAAAACTAAGCAACAAATGGAAAAATTTAAATAATGTTCCAATAGACGGGCAGAACTCGGACACTTCCAAATGTAAAAATCTGTACAAAATTTTAAAAATAAATTTAGCTTTTGCAATTTTATTCTAGATCTATCATCTACCACAAATATCGAAAACATATTTAAAACAAAATTTGAAATGCTAAATTCCGTCATTTTTAGTCATGCTCATGATAAATTTTGAAACACTCTTGAAGAAAGACGTATTACTTATTACTCTAACTCGGCCGATGCTTATAGAAGGTATTTATAAATGACTTAAACATTACCAAAGTTAAAGACAATAAAAAAGTAAATTAACTCGTAAGTAAGGGAATAAAAAAAATCTTAATGAAGTTTTTGAAGCGTTTTCTTGTTATAAGTTAGATTACAAATGCTGCACAGGGACTCTAATAGACAAAAAATGTCTGCAAAGGATTAGACCAAAGAGCGCAGATAGTCCTGATTTCTCTTGTATGTAATGTCAAATCAGCGATTTAAATGTTAAAATGATATTTGAAAAAAGCAATTTATTGACCTTTTCAGCCATTATTTTTAAAAAATAAGAGTTTTTTAAATTTTTCTTTAGGTTAGTTTAAATGTCCTATTTGAAACCGTTACACCACATTTAAAGAAAGAATCAATGGGAAAATTGGTACAAAATCATAATTTCATTTGATTTTAAAGATGGTAGACACGCTTTACTATGTTTTTGTCATTTTTAACACGGAAAAGTATTAAAAAAAGCACATCGACACATTTCCTTAACGGTATTCTAGAGCATTCTCCTTAATTGAGCCGTAAGTTCTATTAAAATGTCTTAATGTGTACTTGCAAGAGCCTGTAATGAATGAGACCGTTGTAAATGCAATTTATGAATCACCCCCAATTTCAAAAACAATTTTGTACACGAGGTCCAGCTATTGCTGCAACCTTATAGACTCCGGTCAATGACGTCATATTTGGGGGGATTCGTCGACTCTTAATAGCCCCTGTGGACCCCAAAAGAACCCTCAGTCACTAGATAAATGATCTGAAGAATTCATTAATTCCCCTCAATAGGATTTCGTAATTAATGAAGCCCGATTTGAAGGACATTTCACGGACATAAATAAAAAACATTAGAATCTTGCTGCCAGAATGTTTCGATCTAATTGTCTTCATAACAAGCTAATTTGACGCCTTAAGTTCCAGAAATTGCTGCTGATTGGGAAAGTTTGATAAGAAAGTGATTATACTTATCGTCTAATCAGTATCACTATTTATAACATTTTTATCTGCTCTTTGTGTGTCTTCCAGGAGTAAAAATTGTCTGTGTTTTATCCCTCAATTTTCAGGCATGACTTAATGTATTATTAAGTCTTCATCTACCCCTCACCAGTGTTACAGAACTTTTTAAATGAAAGAACATAATTACTGTGAGCTTATTCGAGTGAGGAGAAGCTTGATACTAAATATACCACTTTATTCAACATTTTCTGATATCTTAAGTTACAAAACACTTTTCAAAAATTGAAGATTTTTCTTTGTTTTGTCTGTGAGGCCTTCGTTAAATGATAGACATTCTGAAAATTAACGGAATTCAATGCTTACATAACTCTTAATACAGTTTTACTAAAAACCTTATAATTTACTAAATTATTTTTCGTTTTATTTTACAAAATAATTTTAGAAATGAGTTTAGCATATAGTACAAAGAGGGGAGGGACATCTTAATGAGACATCTACAATGTGAAAAATCTTAAAATAAACCAACCCTTCAGACAGATATATTTTAGATATGAAGGCCAAATGTCTTATAATAATAGTGTCAAAAATAACTGATATGTTTAATCATCAGTTACATTCTGAATAGAGGCATAAACATCTTCAGACATTTACAGGTTGATCAGTAGGTATTATACAGAATTTAAGCTTGTCCCTGTTTTGTTTTGTTTTTAAATTTGTTGTACCACAGTTTCATTTTATCATCCATAATCGAAAATTAAAATTAAATCTATAAATAAAATCTGAAATTAAATATTGACGAAATATTCCGAAATGAGTGTCTATGTCTAGGTCTAAAGACTATAAACATGACTGAGGACTGTATATGAAATGTACCCCTGATACTAAAGTTAAGGATGTCTTAAAAAGTTTGTTACGTAATGAATATAATATTATGAAAATGAAAGCATTCAAACATTCAAATTGTGTTACAAATTACAAGCTTTAAAACTAGATTGTTTGATGTATAAATACTCATGAGATTTTTAGACTTTGTCTTTTCTAGGAAATTTTTACCAAGATCTTGAAATATTTTTTCATGTATAACGGAAAGAAGTATGATTCAAAGATCGGCAGAGGAAAAAGTTGCATTTCGTATGTCAGGATTTTTTTTTCTCTGAGATTTTCTATGAAGCAAACCCTTAAATTTATTTTATTAGTTAATTCTTCCTACTTTTATTCAACATATAAAATGTTGTACATGTTACCACTTAAAACTTTTATTACTTGCCAGTTTTTAACATCCGTTGCAATCACTTTTATTGGAATATTTGATACACATTGTAATTAAAACATGTTCATGTGTTACTGAGAAGAGCATTCATATTATTAATAAGCAATAGCAAGAATTGGTCCTCATGTTTTATAAGAATTTCTGCATAGAATTTCATAAGCATTTAGATTTATGTCACACCTCTAAATCATAGTTTTACTTATTTTTTTCTGTGTTAAATTCTTAAAAGAATTTGTAGTTTTGTCTTTATTGAAAAGATAAATTGAATATTCAGTCAAAATTTTGTCATTATAATTGCACCTTTTCTACTAAAATCATTTTTTTTTCTTGATAATGAGTCTTTTTAAAACATTTATGTGTTACTGATGTTTTTTCAACACATTTATAGATTAACAAACATAAAGACTGAAGTACGCTATAGCACTGTATTTGAAAAGTTTTTAAAACATAAGAGTCAAATTTCAGTATGTTCAATTTACATAATTTAGAAGAATATTTTGTAGATTCATAATACAATAAATGTCATTCAAACACGCGCATATTTCTGTATGCATGCTGAAGTAGCATTAATATGATTGTTAACAAATATTCAACAATAAACGTGCACTCGCATATATGTATTTATGTAAATACAGAATATATATGTAAATATATATATATATATATATATATATACACACAAAAAAAGTGCCTAAGTTAGTTTTTTCCAAGATGACTTCGTTTTTTTTATATGTCTCTTTAAAAAAATATTTTCTTCAATGTAAGAAGTACCCAAGTCAGCCCGATGCTTTAAAACTGTTTTCTAAACCATTGTACAGACTTGGGGTCTTCTTAAATTTAAAATAATATTTTTTTTTACTTAGGCACTTCTTATACCAAGCCACAGATATATATATATATATATATATTAAGAGAGAGAGAGAGAGAGAGAGAGAGAGAGAGAGAGAGAGTTATAGAGACATCTATATATGTGTGTGTGTGTGTTTGTGTGTGATGGTTATTTTCTATTGAATGATTTGAATTGACAGTTTTATTATGAAAATATATTTCCTGTATCATTAAGTTTCATAAAGTTTAATTATCTTTTTTTACTTTATAGATCACTTTTTTTCTCTCACTATATGTAAAATTATTACAGAAGAAAACCTTAAATCATCGAGGCATTCCTTAACCTTTTCAGACCTATTATTTGAAATTTAACTACTGACTATAAATAAATTTTATTTATACCTCAAATTTAATAAGTTGTTTTGAAATGCAAAAGTAGTCGCCAAATGAAATAATCTGAAAGTCATTTTAATAGTTCCTTTTCCGTCCTTGGAACTCATGCATGTACAAAAATGAAAAGGAGAAAAAAAAAATTGATGATTTCATATTCCCCAGTTCAGCATCGTGTTTATGGTTAATCCTACACATTAGTAGTCCGTATACAGAATTAGCTAATGCGTATAAGTATCATCAACAGCAGTCTGACGCCTCGCATTAACCATAATTAAGGAGACTTTGATTCATTGCCTAAAACGATTTCGTATATTACGGGTTTTACTGTGTACCTAATCTTTTTTTCATGAAATTCTTCTTTCAAACGAAATTCTGTCTAGAGGCATTATGTAAAACATCTGAAGAAACCTTATCATGATAAGTATTCTAGGGTTATTTGAAATCCATTTACGTTTGAACTATCAATAATCCAAAAACTATAAAATCGAACCAAACATTGTTAGACTTGGGGGAACTATAGAAGATTTTTTCTTAGAACCTTAACACAGGGATATATTTGCCTATTGTTATTGTGCTATTAGCATTTATTTTTCTATAGTTTCAATTCTTCTTATGTTGTTTTAACATTCTTTAAGTAAATTTTAAATATGCTTGAATTTAAACACAACTGGATAAAAAAATTTAATTCTGAATTTTTGAATGAATTCATTTAAAATCATTAAAAAAATTTAAAACTTTCGTGTTCCAAAACTTTCAAAATATTTAAAATATCTTGTTTTAGTTAGAATCTCAATTTTTTAAAAGCTCTTTCACAAAATAAAGTGTAGTCAAGTATAAAAATGAACCAGGTGATATTAAATTTGCAAAATAGTTTGTTGGTTTCATAATCATTCTTTCACTAGTGATATTCTACTTGAATTTTTTCACTTTTGTTCATATATCCTGTTTTAGTATATTTATTTTGATAATCTTGAATCTAAATTTTAAAACTCTCAATTTATTTTTGAAAAATATTGTTTTATAGAAAATATCAGAGTAGTAATTAGAATAAGGTATTATAAATATTTGGATCTATTATTTGTAAATAAATAGTCATAGAAACAAAAATTTCCCATCACAATTTAGAAAAGATGGACATATTCTTCGCTCCTTTTAAATTGCAATATATTATTCTAAATTAGATACAGTTGATTTGACTCAATAAATTCAGGTACAATATTTTTTTATTCCCCATTGGAATTACATTTTACTTTTCACACAGTATATTGATAAATTTGAGGATAAATGGAAATACTTCGAATCTTATAAGCCTATAAGAATAACATTCAGTATGAAGTTATCTTTTCTCAGAAAGACCAGTGGCATAATTTTACTTTTCTCATCCCAAATGCCGACAGTAAAAGATGTTATAAGAAACATCCTCAGTTTGAAAACACAGATGGAAATTTCAGGCAAATATGGAATCATTCCTTAATCTAACTTTAAAATTCATGAAGATGATAAAATGAAAAAAAAGTCTGTAAAAAAAAAGGACAAATGTCTGCTAAAATTTATTTCCATATGAAAATAATAAAAATATTAAAATCTAACTATAACTCTCCATCAAAGTTGCTGTTGAAATTAAAGATAATATAAAATGCTTTCAAAAACAAAAACTTAGAGATCGGTTTAAATAATTCAAAACTAATTTTATATAATAAACTTGAAGGTAAGAGATCTAATAGACAGAAAAAAATAACAATCAAAATAAATAATCACTTATGGCTTGTTATAAAATGCTCAAAGTACGTAGATTATTTTCCTGATTACGCTTTAACAGTATTATATTTTAATTAACCATACTGCTAGGCAAAATTAATTTGTAAATCTAAAGCAACCAGTAATTAGACTGATAAGTTGAACTATCAGGATAAGTGTAGCAAATTTTTGATAAGTCATTAGTTTGTGACAAGTGTAGCAAATTTTTCTATTTGCTACACTTGTCATTTCAGTTTAGAAGGCTATAACACTCATTTAAAAAAAATAAATAAATATTTATATCTTTTTCTGAGCAAAATTTTGAGTCTAAATTCAGTATTTGATTCTTACTTCTTCTGTAGTTTTGCTACACTTGTCATGTGTTTCTTGGTGTCCATGACTATGTACAAAATATGCGGGGGAAATTATACTCTTATATTATACTCTTAAATTATACTCTTATTTGAGAAAAAATAATTTATAATGTAACTTAGATTATTACCTTTCGTGAGCATAACCAATTATCTCTTAAAAGTTTAGAAGGCTATAACACTCATTTAAAAAAATAAATAAATATTTATATCTTCTTTCTGAGCTAAATTTTGAGTCTAAATTCAGTATTTGATTCTTACTTCTTCTGTAGTTTTGCTACACTTGTCATGTGTTTCTTGGTGTCCATGACTATGTACAAAATATACGGGGGAAATTATACTCTTATATGCAAAATACACACTAGCAGAAATAAAAACGTTCAGAGGTGGAAAAAAATAAATATTAAATTCTTGTAATGTTGCATGCATTCGTATACACACACATATTAAGAGTATGTGATTTATCTTCCTACTTATTTAGAATTCTGTACATGTGACTGCTTTTACGACTAATTCATTAGACCAAAATTCATATCATTAGACAGCCATAAAAAAAGGTTTATGTAAACAGAATCGTTTTGAAAATCATAGAGGTAAAATAGTTTATCATCGAACTATAAATCAATTTGTTAAATGAATATATGAAAACTTATCAACCTAAAAAGAAATTGGAATTGAAATAAACATTTTGTTTGAAAAATTGTGAGATATCCAATGGTCAGTAAATGTTTTTGCATATTTGGGACTTTAACTGTTTTCTCCACAAATTTCTTTTCCTGCTAATAAATGGTAATACTGAAGTAATTCAGAATTTATGATATAAATATTAATAATGAATTCACGAATACTTTTAATAAATAATTTATGAGCGGCTTCTTTCATAATTAGCTCTGCCGATTGCATAGTATAAGCACTTTAAATTAATATTTAGAAGCAGGGAAAAAACTTTCTTTTAAAAATAGAACAAATATATATTCCTATTACCAGTTTATTATGTAATTTGAACTTGATGTTGTAACAAATACAGTAAAATCAGATGTTATAACAGGTAAAAAAGGTAATTTGGTGCAAATCATCAGAATTATGAAGTATAAGAAAATTAAGTGTTTCGAAGTAATATCCATTCATCTAACCCCTTCCTAATTATACCAACTGATGAACAATTACAAGAGTGATAAAGGGATATGAGACACAGAAACATTCTGTTTCGGTCAGATTTTGAAACAAATCTCTCAAAATCATTCAATGTTCAAGTTCTTTGAAAGGGACGAATAGTTTCCTCCTTTATTGAACACTGTTCCTAATTTAGCAATGTCTTAGCAATAAAATATTTTTGAAGCTTGACTTCAAAATGAGTTTTCCTTACAGGTAATTTTAAGGCCACTTGTCATATGTAACGTACCTACGTCTCTTCCTCCTGAAAATACTTTCTAAATCCGATTTCAAGTAGACTTTTGAAATAAACGCTCATCTATGCGATCGTTATTGTTTTTGAATATCTGCTCCAAACTCAGGTAAGACACTGAAGCCTTCGCGGGCTTCTCTGAATTTTACAATTTAGTAGTTTAGGATTGGCTACTGAGGAGCGTTGACGCCCAGGGCAAGTGCCCCTCCTACAAAGGAGAGCGTGGGGCAGGTTTTATGACCACAGGAAACCGGTATGACAAGGTAGGTTTGTATGAGGAAAGCTTTCTCAGAGTATACCGTTAAGATTTTGCCGGGCAATACATCATTCGGTCGGCTTCTAATATTTTGAACTCTTGTTCAAAGAAATGTTTGGCTGCTAGTTCCTTATCAGATCTTTAGTCGTAGAAAAATAAAACTGACAGATTCTTTTTGAACCGGGAAGGAACAATGTAAACTTTTAGGGTACAAATTCGCATAGAAATAAAATGCACATATATTTATTGCACGTTACAGACGTATAATTCAATTATATATATATATATATATATATATATATATATATATATATATATATATATATATATATATATATATATATATATATATATATATATATAAATATATATATATAAATATATATATATAAATATATAAATATATATATATAAATATATATATATAAATATATAAATATATATATATAAATTATATATATATATATAAATTATATATATATATATATATATATATATATATATATATATATATATATATATATATATATATATATAAATTATATATATATATTATATATATATATATATATATATATATATATATATATATATATATATATATATATATATATATATATATATATATATATGAAGACAGTTTCAAAATGCAGGTAATCACTGACGAATCATTTTTATCTTGCTTTACAACGGAATTAATTTTATCCGAGGAATTTTAGAGGAGTAAATTGTTTCAAGTGTAATTACAGTATTAAGTTGGTATTTATAAAGTTTAAAAATTTTTACTTGATTTTTTTTTTTCATATTTCTATAAAATGAAGGAAACTCGTTTTCTATTATAACCTCATAGCAGAGAGCTACATTCACATAGAATAGGAGTCATACATCTAGAAAAAATTACCTAACTTAGTTTTGATGTAGTTAAGCTATAAAAAGCGTAAGAGAACATAAAAACTATAAAAGAGTCAGAAACTAAATCTTACTTCAATTTTTCCTTTTCATGGGCAAATTTTCTTGTATATTTCCTAATAGAATTTGAAATGAATTTTAAGAATTTGCAAATAAATCAGAGGAATGTATCTTTCTTGGTTAATACCTACATTTAAACTACCTTTAACAAATTTATAAAACGATTTTTTTCTAGAAAGTATTTAAAGAAATACTGTTATGTAAAGGCTGAAACACTCAAGTAATCTCCCGTTAAAAGTTTCTACAAAACTTATAGATCATTTTAACAGAACGGGATCTATAAGCATTCTGAAACTTTTGACGCTTGTGATTATCTTTATTCATACAAGCAGCCCACATGGAAACCAGAGAAAATACTTTTACAGGGTTCCTAGGCCCCTGCATAACGGCCACCCAGATCCCTAAAACGAACAGGCCAGGGGGTTCTTGTTTTGTCTTCCGCCTTCTTGCAAATCCAGCATATAAATACAGAGTTGCAAATGATTGTTTATTAATTAATGATTTTTTTTTTGGAGGGGGAGTCATTTATTAATTGCAGTCGTTTATTAATTTGAAATCAGGCTTTTATTGCTATGCATCTCCTATGGAAACAGGGAGATCCTAATTTATTCTCCAGTTTTGAAGCAGGAACATTTTATGGCATAATTGACATAAGCATACCTACAGTATCTCGGGTCTGATATCTTAATTCATGCAGCAAAATATTTACATTTATTAAAAACTTGAGCTGCCTTTTTAATTTACTTTATATCTTAAATAGCAAAGCGTAGTATTGTATATAAAGTGAAACATTTTTCAACATTTATTCTGTATTTATCCTTTTGATTCCATTTTCTCTCTGCGGGCCGGATGAGGGCCGAATGGTTAGGGTGCTGGCATTCGATACCAGAGTCTGTGGGTTCGAGTCCCACTCTTAGTATGGACGCTTGTAGCCGTTCGGAATCGGCTTTAAGCAGTAGGTCCCGGTCTAATTAGCCCTCGTGTAGCAAAAATATTTACCGTAGCGCATCAAACCACACCAAACTAAATCATTTTCTCTCTGCAGCATATTATAAAGAGACACTAGTGCACAATCAGAATTTTCAGAGCTTCCCATATACGCCGAAAAAAAAATCTATTTTTCTCACTAGTTCTTTTGTTTTATTAACTGAAGTTGTTTTTATTAAATTCGCATCTTCACAGATGTGGTGTAGACTTGTTTGCTTTTGATATAACTAATTAAAGGAGTATCAGAACACTTCCAACTTCTACGCATTTACATAATGACTCAGAGCGTATAATTTTTTCTTTCTTTTTGAATTTAGTCCTTTTGGATTCGAAATGTATTCAGTTCTCATTGACAGTCTGCATAAACCAAAGGATGTGCGCGTGAAAAATGCTGTAATATAAATAATTAAACACGATAGGCGGCTTATTCTTGCCAACTTCTTTGTTTGCACGCCAGCTGGTGTTTCTTGATCCTAATTATTTCAAGCACGTAGTCCTAGTGCGGTCACTTTCGTTGAAAATTCATCTCGTGTTTGGAATGGCGTTATAAGCACGCCGCATGAAAGGCATAATATTTACTGTGATATTTGAATGCCCTTGCCAAACTGAACAAATTTTCACTTTCAGGGAGACAAGTGGCATGGTAATTAATCAGACGTCTAATGAACTTCATGGGAATTCTCCAGTGTTATTAATAGGGATAAAATATTCCTTTAAAAATATTCCTTTGCCCTTTGCCTTAAATAGTGTGCTAAAGGAAATAATAGTTTTTACAGCTCCTACATACTTCGATAAATTGTGTCATTTTTTCATAGTAGCCATTTTCCTTTTATCTACTCTAAACTTAAAGTGCATGTAGCGTAAAACAAACGCCGAAAACTGAATTTCCTTTATTCCGTCCAAACGATGTAGCTATTTTTGGTAGTCCTATCACGAATGAGAGATAGTTATCAAAATGAATTTAATTGCACTCTAAAATATTTCGTGGTGCAAAGGATGCCTATTAACTATGGACACACTAGAGGTCAGCAATGTTTGTTTACAAATTTTGTGGGTACTATTTTAACATTTATCATAATTATCCTCATAATCCTCATTATAGAAACACCATGAAAATAATGCTTGGTTTCACATTATATAACAGCATGGCATCATCTTGGATATAAAATTTCTATCCTTTCTTAAAAACTTCACGGTCATTTCCAACATGCTTATTATGATTTTTGGAATTTTAATGCTTTCAACTATATAAATGATAAATTTTATTTCTCGATTAAGACTAATGCACTATATTATTATGTTATTAATAATGCATTATATTATTATAATATTACTATGTACCTTAAAACCTTCACTGCCATATTCAACATGCTTTTGTGTCTAAAATTTTAATATTTCCAGCTATGTAAACGATTAGTTTTAGACTTCTAGAAGAAGAATAATACATTATATTACCTTAAATTAATACCTAAATGAAAACATTGTTTAAAACCTGTACCCCGCCCCTGTATAAAAAGTCGAAAAAAAAATAAAACAATACATTTTCTTGTGTTTCACTTATTTTTTATATAAATTTTTTTTTTTTTTTGAGGAACAACTAGTAACCGAATTTAACATATTAATATTCAAAATTTTTAAAATTCGATACGCATAGTCATCCCAGCGCAAAATACTTGGTTATTGATGCTTTATATCAAATAAACTTAACACAAAAGTGAGGATATATCAATATTAAAGTTCAGTTACATCGACCCTTTAATTTTTTTATCCTAAACGATATTATAGATTCAAACTTGATTAAGTATGTCGTACACAAAGAACTATTTGAAAGAATATAAGATACATTCCATATAAAATGTTTATAAGGAATGGAATGAAATAGCTCAATCATTTTTTAATGATTTGATATTTTATTTTTGCTCCGATGAAATGTATTGCTATTGACATTCATTAAACTTTTCTCTCTTTTTTATCCTTAGGTGGGACTATTTATCCGGAAGATGGAGTACCTTTGCATCATTACATTCCTATGAATTGAAAATGTGCCTATAAAACTAATTAATGTCATCATCATTTTGAAACCATCATTCTTCTGTGTCACATTGAAAGAAAAATGTGCTGATATAAACCCGATATAGATGATTTGACTGAAGCGATCTCTATCTCTGAAGCTTTAGTGCTTGAAACTATAAGCTGCAACTAATAGAAATGACATTTCTGCTTGATGAAGATATCAAGATTAGGTTTTTGTAGTGCGCGCAATCACCATCATATTCGTCCTCACCTTCATCGGGGCGTTAAATACCATCAATCATTGAACTATTTTCAATCATGCAACATTGACTTGAGAAGGTCGCTAATGACCTTAGGGCAAAATTATTGATTTGTCATTGTACTGTTTGTTGCATTCAAATATACGCCGGGGAATGATTTCCTCTGAGAGATAGTTGATAATTGGGAAAACGGGTGACTGTTTTAATTAAAATGAATGTCACAAAGAACTGCAGATAGTATCATGTGAAATTTAGATACAAACAATTCTCACAGCCTTTAAAATTCCAAGTAGTAATAGGATATTATCAAAAAATATACACTTGATGCAGTAAATATAAAGACAAAAGAAATAGAAATAAGATATATGTTCTTCATGTTATGTTAAGGAAATTATATTTACCTTTTCATGTCACAATAGTCGCTATGAACATTTCTTGAATTATTTACAGATGAGCAAATGGATAATTGCTTTCTCATATAGAATACCATTCAAAATAAGACTTCCTTAACTTCCCTAAGTAGCATAACTCGATAATGCAGAAAACTGTAAATCAGAAGATACACGGTTCAAAACCAATCCATGGCAACCGATCGTTACAAAGGTTACAGAGTGAATGATATTAGATCGCTAGGAAAGGCTATGATAATTTTCTATGATGAAATAGAAACTCAGCATTGGAGGCAATTAATAAGCATACTTGTGCAAACCAACAACCTGTGTCATTGGCCTCAAAAGAGAAATCAAAAATGGGAAAAGATGTCAGGAAATGTTTTCAAAATAAAACTGTCTCCTAGATTAGCATAACTGGATAGAGAGAAGATGAAAAGAGTGAAAGAAAAGTTCTAGTTCCTTCCCTGAGAAAATTTTAAAGTTAATTTGAATTTTATATACATTAAACTTAATACAAAAAATACTTTTAAAAGCAAACGTGATATTTTTTTCCAAACAGTCTTTACCCAAACTTGATAGCCACTCTTTATTCTGCCAGCTATTGCTTTTCTAAAAAGTGTAACCCTTTAAAGAACTGAAAATATTTGATAAGTTCCGAGTAAAAGCTTTTAGGGGAAAAATCATAAATTATTTCTAAATGTGTTACTGCTAACTGCTGAATGTACTTGCTTATTTCCCAGCTACATACTCAAAATAACTAACATCAGTCTAGATTCTTAGCAATATTTTACTTGTAACGTAGTATTGGAATCAAGAGTTAAAGCAGTGTTAAATTAGTAAGAATTAAAGACGAGGGTACTTATCCTGTCTGAAAAGACATCTTATAAAAAAATCGAAAATGCTTTATATTAGTTTTATTCTTATTTTAAAAAGTTCTAAAATTTTCTTTGCTTAGAGGTGTAAACATCCTTTGTCATGTATCAAAAAATAGTCGATAAGGTACACGAAAATACATACATACATACATATATACATTATATATATATATATATATATATATATATGCATACATGATTATACATATACACGTAGAGAAAGATAGTATTAAATATTTTTAATAGAATTACTAAATGGATAATCAGAATTAATAACTGAAAGAAAAATTAAGATATTGAAAGAAAATAAAGATGGCGAGATAGCTATTTTTTTAAAAATCTACTTGTCCCTAAGATACTGCGTTCCAAAGGGAATATTTATGTAATATAAGGGGGCTGTCACCCTAAAGAAATTTAATTTAAGGTGAAATATGTTTATTCATTGATCAAAGAGATACAGGAACAAGTAAATTAAATATAGCTCGCCCAAATAAGTATTATCGGTCAGAAATTAAGGAATTTTGTGTGAAACCACCGGGTGCATGTTTATAGAGAATTATACCATCTTGGGTTACCCAAATTATAGTAGTGCTTGGGGGGCTCAAAGTTTACGTGGCAGTACTGCTGGTTTGACTCTCTGCTGGTTTGTGAGTATGGCAATGTGTATTTTTATTGAATGCATATATATATATATATATATATATATATATATATATATATATATATATATATATATATATATTCCGTACAACTAGTACGTATGCTTATTGCTGTAAAAGCAAATTCTATATGTGCAACGAATTCAATAAACATTGTTTCATGTATAAACTGTGTTTGTATGAAATTCATTTAGAGTGCCACTTCAAATTATATACACCCAAGTCTGGGTAGAAGTGAGCTATTTTCTCTATACACTCATCATTTGAAAACTTTCAAAAACAGAAATAATGTACATAACATTATAGTTCCTAATTTTCAAAAGTATACTCTTTTAAATACAAGTATTTAATCTCTTGAAAATAATTTTTTTCGTCTGCCGTATCATCTCAATAATAGATATATCCATACTCGTGTTGAAACAACCCTAAGGAACGCTGTTGAAAAACGTCATCTAATGTATTCTCAAACAAATACATACACCTTTATGTGCTGTTTAACATGTCTAGGTATTGTTAAAAATACTCTGAACACCGTTAAAAAAGGTGTCCTTTTTGTTGTTGTTGTGATTACTAGTGTTCCAATTTCCTATACTATTCTTTTGAAAGCTGTGTCTTACATTCTGACTGCTTCAGTCTCCGAAAAAAAAAATAGAAGAAAGTATGGGAAGCTCCATTTCTGGAAGACTCTAATGGGTGTGAGTGGACTATTCAGTACTGTCGGACGATGTTTAGAAATATAACTTGAAAAATCGTTTACACTCATCACAAACATTCCTGTTCTTCCTGGTTTACCCTGCTGATGATGGATAGAATTATAAAGACATGCGTTTTTATGGCTGTTTAAAGATCATCTATATCTGATTGTCTGTAGACGGTGGTAAATGGTCGTTCTGCCCTCTCTTCGAGGCAGGGCACCGTCGAGCGGACTCTTATTGTCACTCGAGGGTGAGGAGTCAATAGACACCGTGAAAGGGGTGTATACCACTTGTAAAGGTAAATCTTTTCAGAAGATCTTTTCTTCCACTTCTTAACAGATGATTTGGAAGATATGGTTTCAGAAGACTCACTTCCCTTAGAAAGCGCAAAATATCCTGAAATACGAATAAATGACAGTAAGTAACCTGAAATTAGAAACTTTAATAAGAATTAAGCAATTGAGCAAAAGATAATCTTAGATTAAAACCGGAAACTGCCCTACTAATTTACTCTCATATGATATGGAAACTTCAGTATGAAGAACACACATGCATAGTTTCAGTCTAGTTGAATATATACATACACACACACACACACACACATATATATATATATATATATATATACAGTCGACGCTCATTTTAACGACCCCTTGCGTCTTAAAGAAAAAGTCGTTATAATGAGTAGTCGCTACGTAGGAAATTTAAAAATAGGATAATCATTAAAGGGATTCCATTTGGGACTTCTTGCACCGGTCGTTGTTTTGGAACGGTCGCTATAATGGCCGGTAGTTATAACGAGCATTGACTGTATGTATACATATATAAATATCTCAGGCGTTTATCTCATACGCTTTATGGAAATAAGCATAAAGACAATTGCATAAAAGTTTATGCTATAAAAAGTGTTGAAAAAATTTATTTATTTATTTATTTTTTATCTAAGTGACATTTACAAAGGTCTAATCTAAGTGATATTTACACGTACATACTTGTTGTATTTACTTGTACAAACCCCATTGGCTGTGACGCGAGAGCTATACGTAACTCCAGTCCTGCCTTCAAAGTTGAAAAATCTGCATATTTATTTTAAACCATCCATTCATGACACGTTTTTAAATATCGCGTTTTCCGACGAAGAGAGAACAAATACTACATGTTTTGTTTCTTTATGCAAAGCGTGTATTTTAAAATGTCTGTCTATAACATTATGAAGTGATTTGCAAGGGGAATGATTCAATAAATTGTGATCTGACATGAATACATTATTTAAAGTGAGTTAACTTGAAGTTATGTCAAAATAATCCTACTTAACGACAATTTTGAGTAAATAGTGTACAATACGTAAGACGTTTGTTATTTTGTGCTTCTTTTGCAAGGAGTTTTTAAAAATTAATTACTTGTTTTTTTCCCTTGTAGTTTTACATTGAAGGCACTTCCAAAAAAGGAACAAGCCCTTTTTTTTTTGTTCCATAAAAACCTATAAAATTCCCTTTCATTAATGAGTCTAACTATGCTTTTTGTGTAATAGGCTGAATTTATCAGATCAGATTAGGGGAAAGTGCCAAACTTTAAACTTTAAGAAACAAAAGTATCCCTCTGCATCCCCTATGCACACATTTGTCAACTTTATCAACAGCAGGAATCACCTTTCGGAAGAAGTTTCCCTTCAGTAAAAGACGAATAAGATCTGCCCGTAAGATAATTAAGAGCTCTTTATTTTCTTATGCTAACTAAAAAATCCAATGACATAACGTCTTTTTTCAAAAACATAAAAAAGTTGGAGTTCAAACATTAAAATACCAAACTTTGCCCCCGAAAAAAATTGTTCGAGATTAAAAGTGCAGTTATAAATGAGCAGAAACAACAACAACCAATTTGTATCAAAAAAGCACCTTGCAAAAAATGAAAGCGCCATATCCGCAGCATTTAATTACCTTTTTTCTTCCGCTCTAATGGCACCCTTAAAGCAAAATCCATTAGGCAAGATGTGTAGAAAGGTGTTGGACTACGTGGGCGCATAAAGTTTCGACGCCCGTAATGATCCAGATATTAAAAATCGCGTCAAATGTTACTTGTTGCAGCTCAGTCCCGGCTGCGCACATCTCCCCCTCCCCCCTGAAGCATAATTAAACACGTTTTGAAGCTGTCAGATAGGCAGCATCAACTGATCTGCATTTTCGCTAATTTCTTAATGAAATTTCCTGTCAAATAATGCACACCGTCAGCTAAAATTTGCACACTGATTTCAATGTTATTAATTTTAGATACTCTCCAAAGAAAGAATATTGGAGGAATACGAGAGAAATAAGAATTAATAATAACAAGATAAAAAGAACTTTTTATATACCACGTTTTTAAATTTTCTGTTGAATCATACAAACTTGACAATTATATGTATTAATAAATACTTTTTAAAATTTTTTTGAGGAATTATCCCATCAACTTGAAAGAAAATGATCAAATCTATACTTATATATAAAGAGACAGCGATTTTGTACGTGGAGGGTAATCTTCAGAACCACTGTACCTATTTGAAAAATTCTTTCACTGTTTGAAAGGTACAGTATTTCAGATGGACATAGGCTATATATTATGTATATCTAATCAGTAGAAATAAAGTTAGGGGCTTAATCCTAACAATCTCCATTGTTTCCGCTACTGTCTTCTACCGCTTTTTGTTCCGAAGATTTCAACGATCCTTATCGTGGTGCTATCGCGGTGGGCTTCTGTTCTGACGCTAGCGGTTCGAACCTAGCCGTTCTCCGGCACGTCTTTTTCTTTAAAAAAATTATTTTAATTATTAACTAACATGAAATTAATTTAAGGTATTATTTAGGTTATTATTAAGGTAAAAAAGATTTACAATTTATTGGCTATCAACTGGAAATTTATTGGTACAATATTTTGTTCAACCCGGACAAAGTCGGGACGGGCCGCTAGTGCGTAATAAAGAGAGCAATTATAAGAAATTTTCAAACAAAAAAAATTAACTGAAAATGAATTCAATTCTGCTAAAAGATGGCTAAAAGTATTAAAAGATTGCATCGTCATCGTGTTCTGAGCTATTCTAAAAGTTTCAAATGTCTAGCTAGTCGGGAAGTTAGTTAAAAATCGATTGCAAGATTTGTACTGGACAAACATACAAACAAGAAAGCGAGTTAATAGAAACATGGTAATAATGAATTCAATTCCGCTAAAAGATGGCTAAAAGTATTAAAGAAAGCATCGCCATCGTGTTCTGAGCTATTCTAAAAGTTTCAAATGTCTAACTAGTCGGGAAGTTAGTTAAAAATCGATTGCAATATTTGTACTGGACAAACACACAAACAAGAAAGTGAGTTAATAAAAACATGGTAAAAAGTTAATTAAAATAAGGCGCTTGCATGAGAGCTTTTCAATATCTTCCCTACATACAAACCTATTTACATTACTCAAATAGTATTTATGCTGATTGCAACCAGATGTTAGGACCATGCAGTTAAAACTTTAATAAATACATAACTTAAGGCCCTTTATGAGTCGTTTACCCATTAGTAATCAAGGAGGTGTTCGATTTTGCTTTTATGATTAGCACAATTTTATTTTAAACCATTATCTGGTTCATTTAAAACTATATGCCACTGTTTCTAGAAGTAGAATGAAATTAGTGTTCTTGAAAATTTGTAACATTAGGAGAATTTTTTGGCATGAATCTCTTAAGTATATATTCTGACATTATCTATATGATTAAATTACAAGAGAAACGTTTCTAATGCATTGTGATATGCACAAATTAAAGCAAAGCTATGAAAGTCTTGAAGCAAGGCTATGAAATGCCTGACAGAGACCTTTTTCCTATTTCTGTTAGATAACCGTGCAGAATGCTCTACATTGATATGCCTTCCTACTGTCATTAAATAGGACAGCAGTATTTATTGTGTATAGAGTATAAAATTCTGAATCTGTAAAGAAAGTGAAGTTGAATAACATTAACTCGGTTTTACTTTACTTAAAATAGCAGCATTTTAAAGGGACAGCAAAAACAGCCTTGTAACTAAGGCTGGACAATTTATAAGACATTTTGCGTGAGCATTAAATAATCTTATATTGACAACAAAATTAAGAATTTTAGCTGGAAACCTAACAATTCAAACATAAATCGACAACCAAGAGAATGCCTCACCAAGGCTGTCTACATCCTGCCTAGGAAATATGTTATCCCGACTTAGCTAACAACTTAGCTTCTCTTTTCAAAAAAATTCTCACGTTCATTCAAATATACTTTTACTAGTTGCGGGAAAATAATTTTATGGTTAAGATGTGACTTACTTGTTTCTGTTTTAAAAATAAAATGTAATGCGGAATATTGTGACAAAATTTCATAGAAGACTCGGCAAAGAGCCTGTTTTAGATCTTGAACGGCCAATGCACAAGGTGTTTCTTTCTGTTTATTATTTCAGTGAAAAAAAAAATTACGTTAAACTGGTCAATAAAAATTGCTTGATTGAGTGTGTGTCTAATATGTGTTTGGATGCCTAAGTGGCTTATAATATTCATCAAATGAAATAAGTAAAACTCCATTTGCTACAGCATAAAATCTTCGGCTGTTGCAGGCTAAAATACCTGTATATGGAATTCTAGGAAATACATATATATATATATATATATATATACACAGTAACCACCGCTAATAGTGATCAGTGGTTATAAGAATCAACCGTTTATAAGAATGAATATCGCAAAAACAGAAACAAATGTATTATTTCCATGTTAATATTTTCGCTTTAAAGAATCAATCCACCGGTTTTAGCAATCAGCTTACACTCTTTGCTTTCCTTTCATTTTTCCAAAAAAGCCACTTAAACCCTCAAAAGGCACGAAGTTTTTCTTTATTTTTTTTTGTCAAAAAAGGACCGATAAGATGGGATGGAATACAGTTGTAAAATGCATCCCTTTATTTGTTAGACATAACATAATCGTTTCCTCTTAAACGCTTTAGCACAACACTGTCCTATTACCTTGACCCGGGGGCATCTTTGCCCGCCCGGGTCCGATTCCACTTTTCTCCACTGACAAACAAAGACAGAGACTCTTTTTTTTCTACCTCCCACATCCTGGTTGCGGCTTCCTGGACCCTGAAACATATAAATCTTTGGCGAAGTGTCTACTATCACTTAGGCAAACGTGTCATTAGTAGATTCAGCACGTTATCAAACCGTGAAACGTAAGCTAGAAGGTGAATCTTCGCCTGAGACTATTGGCATTGTAAGAGGTATAAACAGCCTCTTTGAAAACTTCATTACGTCAAACTACCATAGAAAACTTTTTCCTGCTCCCTTCCTGTAAATGTTAAAGCTGTTAAGCAGGTATGTTGTAACACATATTGGATTTTTTTCTTCTCTTACTATAATCATCTGTATCTACTTATAGGTCTAGAAATTAAGTTGTATTTTTAAAATAAAAAAAAATTATTTTAATAAAAGATAATTAATGTAAATTAAAGAGTATTTTATGGTAAATTAATTAATATATGTATATATAGGTGTGTGTGTGCCTGTCCAAAAACCTAAATTTCGGCTATAAGAATCAACCGCTTATAAGAATCAAAAACAGTGATAACAAACGTGATTCTTATAAGCGGAAATCACTGTATATATATATATATATAGGGTGAACCGAAAGTCTTGCCCTGGTTATAAATATTTATCGTGCTCAAACTATTATAATTAGACCTATGTTTGTTTGGATATATTGTAAGTACTGTTATAAATTTTTTTATAAGACCATTTACCTCAGTAAATTTTAACGTGTGCCCCCTTGGTAGCTAGGAGAATGTCGAAGCGGTATTCCAGTTCCCGCCAAGTGTTATTTAACGTCTTCTCTTACAATACACACAGTACATGTTTCGTCTAGCAAATCACGCACTAAAGATACCCAGTATGGGGGTGCGCCATCTTTCTGAAAAAGTTACAATAAGTCTAAGTAAAAATGTTATTAGTAACGCTTTTTGGGCTTTCTCTTGAATCGACGCCATTCCGACCGAAAATTATGTCGTCCTTACAAATATTCCCCTGAGTCCCTCTTGAAGGAGCACTAGTTTCATTTATTGCACAAAAAAAAAACTACTAAAACTGACCTATTCAACGATACAAAAGTTACATTATTATATTAAACGGTTATTTTGTAATGAACTTTTATAATCAGGGCAAGACTTTTGGTTCACCCTATATATATATATATATATATATATATATATATATATATATATATATATATATATATATATATATATATATATATATAGTTATTTTTTCTTCTGTAGAAAATATATATATGAGATGTACAAGTATGTGGATAGAAATTTTTTTTTAGTATAACACTTTACATATACTGTCTATACAGATACAAAATATGTGGGGCATGTCTCAAGTAAGCCCTTTAAAATAGCTAATAAAAAGTTCCCTATAAGGATTTTTCCATATAACCAGAATATTTTGATGATTGTTTTTTTGGCATACCTTGTTTATATTTTTAAAAGAAAATTCTTTTATTTTAAGAAAACCAAACGTCTCAGATATCTGCAGTATATTTTGTGATTTTCTATCGCTATGACAGTAATATATGTTTGTCACTATGATATTCAAACTTTTAACAATTCTTATCAAAAATATAACTCTTAGAGTTTACCCAGACATTTTTACAATTTATTGCAGTGTCATTGCGACCCGAATACTAAGGGTCGGTTGTTAAACTCTAACCCGACGAGTTGGATCATTTGACTAGTCTTTTGTGTGCTTGCCATGTATTCCTACCCCCCCCCCCCTCGAGCAAGTGGTATTCTCTATTTGACTAAAAACAAAACTCAAATTTGTCCTTGTGGTCTGGGTTACCTTCTTATAATGAAAATTACCTCCATTGATTACCGATATAAATATACAGGAAGTAAGAAGCTTACATACTCAGTGTTTAGTTAGCCTTATCAAGTAAGACGTTTGTGTAAAAAAATATTTTGCCACAACGCAGTCATGTGTTTGGAATAAATTTTACTTAAATTTTTCGAACCAAGTAGTATAAAAGGACTAAATTGTATCCGAGAAACAGATTAAGAGATAGCCTCTTGCAGGAAATGCGAAAAATTTCGAAAAATTTGAAACATTTTTTTTTTACTCAAAACTAAGTGCATCTCCTTTCTTAAGCAGAGGTATTTCAAAAGAGGCCAATAAAATACTAACCTATTTGGTATTTTCACTATTATTATGGAACTAAAACCGCCACTTTAACTTTTTTAGGAGCTAGAATCAGTTTAATTTACCATTTATTTCTTTGTTTAGCTATTTTGATGGCAGTGGCCCCCATAATAAAGCGTTTTAAATATCCATAGAAAAGTTGTTCTTACCTGTTCATTTCAATTAGAACAAAATAGGAACCTGAATTAGGGAAAAATGTTATCCGTTGTATTAAAAAAAAATGTTGCGAAATGAATCAACTAAGTTAGTTGTGTGATTGAGAAAATAAAGAGACGTAACCTTGACGGCAAATATAATAGAAGACTCTCTCTGTATCAGCTTCTATTCTAAAACCCAGATTGCATGATTAAGGTTGTGAAGTTTGCAGTAGATTATGGCCAATAACAGATTGATGGTCAGTACACCTGTTCAGATAGAGGTCAGAGTTCGATTCCTCATGATGCAAATGTGACTGTCAGGCATTGGTGGCACAAAGGGGGGGGGGGGGGCTGTAGGGGCAATTGCCTCTCCCAAAAAAGCCTGGCGTATTTTTTTTTTCATAGCCTAAAATTATATAAACGTAGACCTAATACTAAATGAGTTTAAATTTTATATGAGACGATGTTTATTTCATAAATATATATATATATATATAACCCTAAGAAACGACTTTGCCCCCCCCCCAAAAAAAAAAAAAAACAAACTCTGGACTGGAGCCGCCCCTGCTGTCAGGCCTTGTTCACATAGTTTCTGGAGTGTTGCGTAGCGTCAGCAATAAAAATTCTAATGAATCATAGAGTTCAACAATTCATTGACCACGTTATACACCAAACCTATTACAGGCCATATCAACAATCTTGGTGCCAGCTCAGGAACTCAAGGCAACGCACCGGATGCAATGTGAATAAGGCCTAACGCTCAAAAACCGTCTAGCAAAGAAATTGGCATTGATTCCCGAATTAGCCTAGTAGTTGTTAGCTGACAGAAAATATGTGATAGAGGATCTATGACATTTTTATCGTCGCTTTAATTGTTTCCAACAAAATGGGAATGATTTCGACTGGGCAGCCCTGAACCCCATGACATCTTTTAAGCGGGGGAGAGTGTGAAGTTCTTTCAAGAAGGTTAGGAAATGGCTTAAAAAATGAAGTGGTCAGTACATCAGACCAGAAAGCAGAAGAGGCAATTTTTTGATCTAGCCAGCCTACATTTTTAAGTGGAAAGGGAAAAATATGTTATGAACCTTGGTAGATTCTTACTAATATTTTTACCAATAATCAGCATCGTTAAAAGATTGAATGAGTACAATAAGATAAAAACGTTCGGAGAGCAGTGCAGCCTTTTGTAGTCATTCATTTTTAAGAGCTCCATTAAGTATCTGAAATGAGCTTTTTAAAATAGCCTTCCTGATGATCTCAGAACCATTTTATTCGTTACTCTTCAAGAATCCGAATAAAGCTTTTAAGATTTTAATGAGTACAACACACACGCGTATGCATGTACATATAAACTGACATATACAAGTGTCTAAGTGTTTGCATGCGAAATTATAAATCAGATAATTTGAAAATGTTAATGAATTATTAAACCTGATGGAGTAAAATGTATATCCTGAAAGTACGGAACTGGGTCTGTATGAGTCGTGTTTCCAAATTCTGATAACAATTATGAATAATTCTATCCCATCTTACAAGTCTGATGATAGTTTCACTTCTCTTACAACGTCGGATTCCGAATTTGAATATCGCGTGTCCAAATCGAGTGAACGGAAAATCCGTAAATGTCACGAAAGATACGGACAAAGCTGGAACTAAAGACTGACATCACCTTCTCCTATTCAATGGTCATCGTATAGAACAAGAAAAAAAAGGAATAAACCTCAGAAAAGACGTCACGCGAAGAAGGGATCTTAGGGAAGGTTAGCTCAATGATTTCATCCACAGAATATTAATGAAACTCGTCAGCATAGAGTACGAGAACTGTCTTTGGATTCACATTTCTACCAGAAATCCCCTCTGATACCCATACAAGACATACACAAAGATTTCATATTTAAAGGATAGATTAAAAATGCGTGAAGAGGCGAAAATCTGTTTTCTTGTTTAATTAATGCTACTGCTTAAACTGTAGAATAATTAAAAAAAAGATATTTATAACCTTCCGCGAAACCTTAAATGACAATTTCGAGGTATATATATTTAAATATTTAAATATATATGTCAAAATTGGAACGAGTTATACACACTATATGTAGGAAAGATTACGTAAAATGATTACCTTAGTCTGAAATTTTTCACTAGGGAAAAGTGCCTCTAACTGTCAATTACTTGCTCTAGATGTAAAAAAAGGCCTGGTAAATTTTAATTACCTAATGTCTAGACGGTATTTTAATATTCGTTATCCATATTTTTTTAATTCCTTTAATCACATAAATGTGCATTAAACTGTAGCATAAAAAATGGCTGTTTTTCATTAATTACATTTTTATCGACTTCCACCGTCTATGAAATATGTGAAATTTCTATTACAACAGAATTTTTTTATTCTTTTTTGATTTCTAAATATTTTGTATAGATAACAAGACATAATAAGGCATGTTTTATGTTTTGCTGTATATTGTTCCTACATATGGGCATAAAGAGTATGATTAAAGTTAATCTTCCCATAGTAAACTATATAAAGTATGAAATCATAACAAAAGTAGCTGGTAAGTTGCATTTCACCACAAGTAGAAAGTCCTTATCGATTCCTAATCGTTAGTAAGTATGATGTATCAAAAGAAAGCATGATTCATAAGTGCAACTAGTATAATCTCAACACTTTTTATTTCAGAACTTACTGAAATTCATGAAGCTCATTAAATCCTTAAATAATTTCCTGCTAATTAAATCTATAGCATGAAATGAGTTTTTGAAAGATATACTTTTCTTTTGTTTTGCTGCGTTTTATTTGACATACTGTTTAAAATGCTCTTTCAAGCCTCTTCTTAAAATAATTGATACTATCAAAAACATGCGTGTACAAACAAGTAGCCTTAATCACACAACTTTCGTTTATTCAATGTATTCATTTGTCTGTTTGTACCTGGAAATTTTGAAACTTTTCGACTGAGTATTTTTGCAACCTTATGCATAAATTTTAAGTAAAAGGGAACTTTATATAACGTAGGATATTATACATAGAAATTAAATGTATGAATTATAAAGTCATCTTATGACTAGTTATTAAACCTTCTTCTAAAGAGAGTCAAACAACTCTTAACTATATAATCAAGCTACAACCAGGGCCGTGGCGGCCTTGTGGTACAGCGCGCTGGTTTTCGGTGCTGAGGGTGCTCGGATCGAATCCTGGCGAAGCGCCACTAAAATACCTCTGTTTGTGTCGTCCCTTCATAGGGGACAATGCTGGTCCACCTATATGGCGCCACCATAATAAAATGGCCAGCAAAACTGCGGTGAATTATAGACGAATGTCTTCGCGACAAGTGGATCCGCATTAAAGAAAGAAAAAAAATACAACCAGCAATAAATTATGTGCTAAAAAAGTTAACTGATGTACGAAACAAATTAAAAAAGGAATATTTTCTAAATCCTTTTTTAAAGAGATCTTTAAAAAAATTTAACATAAAAATTTGGAATTCTTGAAGAATAAATGGTGATCGTTCAGCAAAAAACTAGAAGATAGAAAAAAAGATTTTGTTTAAACGCATATCTAAACATAGAACTTTATTGTTTTATAGAACTAGTTTTATTTAGTTGTCACGATTCATTTAATATGATTTCAGGGCTATAAACAAGTGTTACTCTAACTAGTGTATACAGCAGAAGACGGTAAAAGTGAAAGTATCTCCTCTTATCAGCAAAACACTCTTTTTTTTAAGGAAGAAACTTTTGAGCAACTTAAAACCGTCCATTTACACCGTACTAGCTGAATGACATTGGCTGTAAATAACTATTAACTATGCCCATGGGTTATTTATATAAGAAATAAATGCATTAGAGATTCGTACCAACAATCAAGTTTGCCATACAACTAACTTAAAGCAGGATAATTTTAAACAACGTATTTTTATCTACAAAAGGTTTTATTAGCCTTTTCAAGGCATTCTAAATGCCTTTGATCTTAAAAACACCGAAATATATGAATAGATGGTCTAAAATCTTTAAAACTTAATAATATTTGTAATCTATAATATTTTGAAAGTGTAGTTAATATTCTGAGTTAAAAGAATTTTTAGTTCACAAAATATTACGAAAAGAAAAAAATAGCCCGGAACAAGTTAAAATTTATTGTTTTGCTTTCTTTAGGATGAAATTGTTCTTTATATCACTTTTTACACTTATAGATCTAAGGAGTTTTTCAACAAAAGTTTATTGTTATAATTGTTAAAAATGTGATCTTACCGGTATAATTATAAATATTTTTGTTTGAGTCTCTCTCATCTTATAATTTTCTTCTTATAAGTAATCATAAATAATATTGAAATTTTGTGGCCGACAAAAAAATTTGGAAGAAGTTATTTTACTAATATAATTTTCACAGAATAAGGCTTTGTTAATTCATTATTTAACTATTTTACATAATTGAATCGCGTAGGTTATAATTATTTTAGCACTCTAACTATTAAACTGTAACGGCTGTAACAGCGAGTGGGGTTCGTTATCGGAAAATCTATAGCACATACTTTTCGCTCGAATGAAGCAAAATCCCGCTTGACAACTTACTAATTGAATAAGTTCTTGGTAACATAGAAATGTGGCCAGAGGAGATAAAAGAAATTAATGCTACTGGAGATCCATCAACAGTAGTCTATCTTATTACCAACCAACCAATTCAATCTGAGACTTGCAGCTAATCGAAATCAATTTCACATAATAATTGATTAAGATCTCAGAAATCCGGAGCGCGAATATGACTGACACTGAAAAATGTGCTGGAGTCTTCGGGCGTCTTGATCAAAAGCTCTAGCGCTACGTAAAAAAAAAAAATAATAATAATAATAAATCTGGAAGTAACAAATAAAAATAACAGTTTTTTCGTTCTCACCTGTCTCATTCTTTTTACCTAAAGAAAATTTTCGAAGAGAGTTCGTAAAAAATGGTACGGGAACGTAATTAATGTCACTTTTCTGATACAAATAGCGCCGAGTTTGCGTGCTCACTTCATTAAGAACACCCCCTTTGCAGTGTCCGATGCATACATGCTTTATTTTATTCTTGCTGAATTTATGCATCATTCCACCTTCTTCCCCTGCTTCCCGCCCTCCGATTTCTTTTGTCTGAGCATACGTTTCTCCGACACATTTATTTTTGACTAATGATACAGCGAGTAGAAAGTACATCCTCTCTACCTCTTTGTTACGTGTTTTCGAAAAACTTGAGATTTAGGTATGAAATCGATTAAAAATTGTTGCAAATATCAGGGAAAGTCTTATATTATCAAACGGAATTCTTTGGTCTAAAGGACTCATCTCTACGAGCGAATTTATTTTTCGGGGAGATATTTCCAAATCGGGAATATTTTTTTTTTCAACACAGTTAGAGCCTGTTCACATAGGAGTCCGATGCGTTGCGTTAAGGAAAAGATGACATTGAGACGAAAATAAACCAATCATATGCCTCCAAACGATTAGCAATGAAATTTTTAATGCCTATGATTGGTTTATTTTCGTCTCAACGTCATCTTTTCCTTAACGCGACGCAACGGACTCCTATGTGAACAGGCCCTTAAATCTGTTAAGCACAGTACTTAATATAGTTCGCATGATATTCAATACTGAGTTCGACTGACTGTCAATGAAAAGATAAAAGTTTCCCCATGTAGGATTTCTCTGATCGAGAGGTCTCGTGCTGATAGGGATCCCAGGTGAACAGTAAATTTCGTCGTATGCAAATGAAAGACGAATATAACTGGAGAAAATCAACCGAGATACGCTTGGAAAAATCCCCCAGTCCAACAGAAAGAGAATTCAGTTTTTGGCAGCACGTTGTGAGCAAACCGCTAATTCAATATACTTGAAGGTCATACAAACTTTCTATGCTGTTGGCATTACCGTAGGAAGGGATCTTCATTCTAGAGGTTAAAATAGGCGACCCAATTGTTCTTAAGCCACGAATCGCCATAAAAATATTCTGGACGATGACTGACGTCGTACGCAAAAAGCGTATCATGGACAAGTGGAAACCAATCCTACGGACTGATTTGTAAAGTTTCAGCTTCTGCCAAACGGATGCCTGTACCTCGTCACGGTCCAGGATAATAATTCTTTTCAGACTGTATTATTGCAACATTCAAGTTTGGTGAAGTAAATGAAGCCGATTTTAAGGTTTCGATGGTGATTACGAGTTACTGTCGACTAAACTGGGAATGCTAAGCAGCACTTGTCCCCAAACTGAACATTTATGCCTGGCTAACATTTTGACAGCACTCTAAGGCATACACTTACATTTTCAAAAACGTTATCATACTGTACCGCATGGTTATAGAAAGTTGCTCACTGCCCATATATTAATTTTTTAGCTAGCCCTTAATCAGACGACTTCCGAATGGCTAAGGCGCTCGTATTGGTGCCACAGTCTGTATGTTTGAGTCTCCATATTGGTATAGATATCTATAGCTTCCGGAATCAGCTTAAGGGGACAACACAACATTTGACTACTGGGAAATGACCGTAAACATGATCAAATTCGAGCTACTGAAACTCCAATAATATTAATATATATGTATAATTTTTTTGTTTTATATCAAAATTACAAGTCTTCAGTTATATTTTATACAAAAATAGAACTTGTAAAGCCATAAATAATTTTTAGATTTTATTTTTAAATGCACACATTACTAAAAAGGGAAAAAAATCATTGGATGTTTCGCGCATCATAAAATTAAGAAATATGCATACAGAAACTATTTTTTGTTCAAATTAAATTAATAATACACTGAAGTTTAATGTAAAGCCAAAAAATATACAAAAATATAGTTTAAATTGAAAAATTTACATAAAATAAAAAAAAAATTTAATTATCAATTTTTTAAAACATTTTCAAGTGTAAAAAATTTTTTTACATTTTTTTTTTTTAACTTTTCTGGTTTTAGTGTGTAAAGAAGCTTATAATACAAATCTGATAAAAATTTTGTTTGTCTAGCACACATAGTTTGGGAGTAACAGTGCGCGCAATCCAAAAATTCACATATTTGAGAAAACTGAAGTTAAAGTTGGAATAACATGGCTATGGCAACAGAGTGGGCTTTACATAAACTCTCATAACTCGAGAAATAATGCAAATTTTTTATGCGATTTTTTGCATATTGTTCAGAAATGTCCCAAAAATCAGAATATAGCAAAAACGAAAAATCGATTTTTTGAAGTTTTAAAGGTTGTGAGCTCCCTTAAAAGTGTACGTCTTGCTGTAATTAGGCCTAAGCAAAATATGTAACCTGTAGCAAAATATGACAGTAAGGCTCTTTATCAACCTTACTTTAATATGGCCATTTTTTTTAATTGTACTTTATATGTTTATGTCCTCTCTTCACTTTTTTTTAGATATTTAGCTTTCTAGCTTATGATTATTTAGTTTTGTTATCTGTGAATCTTCGTCATCCATTTTTCCATCCTGCCTTCTTATCATACATTTTGTTTCTCCCGTTGGAGATTTCAAGTACAATTTTAACCTCATTTCCAAAATTAACAAATTTGAAATTAATAAAAATCAAACTTTTCAGCGGGGAAGACAGACTGACTGGCACTATATCAATGAAAACTTTCCCAGCCATTTCATTCATTAAAATAAACGAAAAAAATTCAATATAATTCTCTTCAACCTTTAACTTTTACCCCTAGGCTATCGTGGTTTCAACAGATAACCTATTTAAGTCTATTGAATTCTATGAATTTTCAAAATCCTGAAAAATGCAATGTTAATTTTGCAGACCCTCTTAATACCCATAAGCAGAAATATGGGCTTTGCGATTTTTAAAGTAGGATTACGTTCCTCCATACCGGTCTTCCGGAAAGCAAAATTTCAGACGCTGAAACCGTCCGTCGTCGCGAGTTATAATTTTCGCAGCGCGCCAGACCCAGTGAGTATTGCTTGAGAAAGCAGTAAATAGTTAAACAGAAAAGTAGCAAAATGCGTCAAAATTTTGACATATATATATATACAGTGGAATCACGATCTATCGTTTTTCAAGGGACCGATTGAAATGAATGATAAATGCGGGAAAACGATAGATGCGGAAACATAACAAAGCAATATGATCTTTGGGACTGGATAAAATGAACGACACATACGGAAAAACGATGGATCCGAAAACGATCGATCGAGATTCCACTGTGTGTATATATATATATATATATATACAGTAGAGCCCCGATTATCCGCGGAATTGGGTGTCAAGGGCACCGCGGATAACAAAAATCGCGGATAACCCGAAAATGTCTACAAATGAGTTGCAAACACGAAAAAAAAAAATATTTCAACATAAAAACTATGTTTATTGTACAAAAACATAATAAAACTTTTAAAACACTCACATATGTACAGTACAGCAGACACATTTGATGTATGTCTAAATCACTAATATAAAGAACGGTAAACAAAAACAATACATACATACTGTATGTACAAAAAGTGTTCAGTTACACCTTTTAAAAAAATCAGTCACTCGTTTTTGCTTCTTGCTTTGAAAACCCCTATTCTTTATTCTAAACTAGCCGGGCTTCGCCCAGCTACGCTCAAGCCATCAAAGGAAGACGATGAATGAATCAAGTGAATAAATGACTCAATCGTTGTTTACAACCCAATGGGAGAATTTGCCGTTCTTCGCGTTTGAAGAACCGCGTATCGTTCTTTAAAATTCAATTAAAAATCGAAATTTTAAGATAGAGACTTGAAATGAGGTTTATATGAATGAGAAAGCTTTCATCTTCCAGATGATGTAAATATTTTCTTTGTAAGATAAAATCTCGAAGAGCATCGATCGTAGATCCTCAAATATTATTAAATTTCTCGAAAAAGTGGGTTTAATATTTTGATGAAAATATTAATCTGTTTTAAATTATTTTTAAACAAATGAGGTCTTGTTTGAAGGAAAAATGTCTGTAGTCTTAGATTGTAAAAAGATAAAAATTCTACGATCATTCTGCCGAGATATCGTAATCTGAAGTTAAAAAAACATAAAATATCCCACAAAACATAAAATAATTAATTTTCTAGAATAAAATTTACAATTCGGGCTTCGAGGTGCACTTTCCCATAGTCTGCACTACCCGTGTGCCAAATTTCATGGCTGTAAGTTTCATAGGCCGCACACACGCACACATTGAGACAGTACACCCGGAGAGTGTGACCGAAAGACAGATCCGGACCTTGCTTTATTAATATAGAAAATTGTACTTTCCTTAACATGATTTTTTCTTCCAGATGTGCATCGTCGTCTTGTTACTCTAAATATTGAAGCAATCCGTCTACGTGCTACAAAGTAGCTTCGTGTGTCCCTCGCGTAGGCGCCTTGTCTTCACTTTTATTTTGTCCTTCATTCTCGTCACTCCCATTGCTTTGTTCGTTATCTCTATGCCAGTCAGTCGTTCAAACCCCGACTCACTTGCGTCGCATTCCAGCAACTCTTCTATGTTCTCTTCGTCGACATTCTCACCTTCGACGTTCATTTTCGACGTTCGTACTGCAGGGTCTGTTACGTAATGTTTGTCGTAACGTCTCCACCCATTTGTCTATGTACGCCCTCTAGCCGCAAGAATGCATCAGAACGAACTTTGTATCTGTTTAGCACGGAGCTCCTGCAACAAGCGGAGTTTACTATGGCAAACAATGCCTCGCTATTAAATTTATGTTATATTATTTACAGTCTACTGTGCTTATTTTCTTAAACATCGTACACCTCTGTACAGGGTCTATTGTATTTCCCTTCTAAGTTGTCTTGGATAAAAAATAAAAATTGGTTTTTTTTAGGCTTGTAATTAAAATTTTTTTTCGCGGCACTCACACTCGCGGATAATCCGCACCGCGGATAATCCGCTCGCGGATAATCGGGGCTCTACTGTATATATATATATATATATATATATATATATATATATATATATATATATATATATATATATATATACAGTGGAATCTCGATTTTTCAAGGGACCGACTGAGATGAACGATAAATGCGGAAAAACGATAGATGCGGGAACATAACAAAGCAATATGATCGTTGGGAGTGGAGGAAACGAACGACACATACTGGAAAACGAGGATTCGGGAAACGATCGATCGTGATTCCACTGTATATACATACATATATGCATACAAAAGAGATAAGCAGCTATAAGTAATCCTACGTTAATAACCCACGGTAGTTTCGTTAGAAGAGACTACCTGAAATTTTTTTCATTAAGTACCTTAATACAAAATAATGCCTTTCCGATTCGCAACTCATATAATACAATTTTAACACAAATTTAATGAAACACTTCATTTTTATAAAGGGAGTTTTTATAGCAAAAAATAATACTCCTTCTAAAGAATATATAGGTTTTACCGTTTATATTTTAATGTAGTATTTTGATTTGATAAACCCGAGCTCGCGAACTAAGCTTTACCTATCGTCATATTTACTGACATCTCGTTCTTTAAACTCAAGTACTTTGAGAGGCTTCCCGTCACTTCTGTTTTTAGGTGATTATGATTATATTTGTGTTCTAGTTTTAAAATAAACAGCAAATTTCCATCTTCTCTAGGTAACATTCGGACGCCTTCATATTTAAAACTTTTGATAATGCATCATGATGTAGATGAAAATATGTGAATTTGACAATTCTGTTTCAGAAACAGAGGAAAGTAGCGTAATTCCAGCATCTAGTAATCATGGATTCAGACAACTAATAAATACATGGGGGGGGGGCATTAATGGTTCTGATCAGATGCTTTACAGTTATTTAGATCGGCATGTGACTATGAAAAAATTTAATTAATAAATTATTTTGTGGATGAACTAAAGATGCTATATTTTATGCATATAAAAACAATTTAAGAAAATATTAACCATATGTCAATTTTCTGTGAAGGTAATTAAAAAGTTGCTGTGAAAGGGAGGAAAAATTTAAATCGATCCTACTTCACCCACAAGTGGTTTCTCAACAATATGCATTCGAAAACTACCTGAGAAAAAAAAAAAAAGAGAACTTTGTAGTGGCAGGAAAAAAAGTTTGTGAGATCCAAATGCAATGAAAAAGTCCAAGGAGATGCTTTTTTTGTAGTTCGTGCTAAAAACACTTAAAAACGCTTCTTGTAAGAGCTGTCAATTTTTTGTTTTATTTATAAATGCATATTTCCTTCTATTAAACGAAAATGCGTTTTCATTTCCTCATAAATATGAAAATATTTGTATAAAGCAACTTTTTTTCTACTCTCGCTCATTTTTGATGAAGTTTAAGGAGAAATCTCTTTATTTTTCTGAAAAAGGATTCTTTAGGGCAAAATATGAAAATTATCTTTATTTTTAGATAAAATGAGCTTATTTTAACTAATAGTTTGGATAATGCTTATCTTTTATGGGGATTCCAGAGGGTACATATAAACAAAAATGAGGCTTAAAAAAGAATAAATATTCGTTTTAACTTCCATTCTAAATTATAACATATTAAGTAATGTATCACTTCTAAAGTCCGAAATTTTAAATTATTTACTAATTAAATTCATTTATTTCCTCTAAATAATATTTAAAAAATTTCCATGCAGTAGAGAAACATGACAATAGAATGAACCATGAGATTTGTAGCTGTAAATCTATTGACAAAAGGAACTACAATGAAAAAATTATTTACATCATAGAAATGAAATGCCAACACATATTTCTCTGGGGATTTACTGGAGCCAACACATATTTCTAATGGGAAGATAATTACAAGCAATATTTTCTTGAAATTTCAAGGGATTAAAAAAGAAGTAAAAAAAAATCCACTCAAGATTTTGAAAAGCATAATCAAAGCAGTTCTTTGTCATGAAAAAGCGAAATAAGAAACAAAAGTATATTTATTACATTCACAAGGAGAAATATACTAATAGATATATTCTTCATACATTCATAACAATTTTATGTTAATTATACTTTATGTTGGGATTTGTTGGGGAATGTAACAAATTCTCATACATAATATTTCTTTTAAGATAAAACAACAACTTTATTATTAGTGAGCTTTTAATAAAGTAACTAACATATGACAATGATTGTAGTAACGATACTAAGTCATAGCATTTTTAACAGATAGCAATAACACTTTTAACAATAATGAAACTATTCCATTTTTATACTCACAAATTTTTTAACCAATAACAATAAAATAATTTAGAAAAAACACTTGTTTTGAAAAAAATCATTCAAAATAAATACATTTAATTGAAATTCAAATCAATGTATTCATGCACACAAAATAGTTATTTAAAAATAAATTTATGGAGTGCGCCTTATTCTTTCCAAAAATAAAACTTTTTAAATTGTTAAATTGAAGTTAATACGTTATTTTCCCATCTTCCCAGCAATTAGATTTATAATATATCAAAAATACTTTCACTAGCGACTTTCAGGAAGCACAGAAACTTTTCCTGAGACTTAAGAAGCGAAATTAATCTTCCCTATCAGAAATTGCCAATCTTTCTGAAGTTGAGAGACAGTTTCAACAACTTTTTTAAAATTCTTAAGCTCTCTAAACCACATAGAGCTTCGAAATATATTTCTGAACCATTAATCGTGTTATACATTTAAATGGTAACATATAAAACTTCTAAAAGTAGGTGTTTATTCCCATAAATGCACTAACAAAATAATTCTCATTCCATTTAATGGTAAAATCTTTAGGCTAAAAATTAATATGTTTACAATTTTCAGATTCGGAACAAACATTAGATAGTGTTTTTTCAATGTTTTTAGTAACAGCACAATAAAAGAATTGGGGGTTTAAACACTAATCTCAGAATCTTGGAGGGAATTAATTGAAGTAACCTATGGTAAAATGCAAAGAATAAAGTCTGTCTTGAAATGTATCTTTTTAAAATTCATGTGATTATGCATTCAAAACACATTTCTTCTCTTCTCTCTCTCTCTCTCGTTGTAAGTGTATAAGTAAGTAAATTAATAAATAAATAAATATATAAATATATAAATAAGTAAATGTATATATATATATATATATATATATATATATATATATATATATATATATATATATATATATATATATATATATATATATATATTTATTTATTTATATAATGTATTTAACATAAAAACTAAAGCTTCAATTTTAACAAATAGATAAGGATACTTTATTAGTTTTGTTAGCATAAAATTATTAAAATTAGTTGGCAGATTCTAATTTAAATACATTGCTTAATAAAGACAATGAATTTTTGCTAATCTCATAATTAGTTTTTTGTATTTTAAATATTATTTTGCATTTTCAATTGTCTCATATCCTAGTGTCTTTGATTTTAATCACCAAAACTTAACTGCCTGCATTTTGGGAGATAAACATGCTTAAATATATTCATTTATGTACAAAAAGCAAAATACAGGTGAAAGAAAAATGACGTTGCGCTTTTTATTTAAAGGAGTAGCTCCCATTTCCCTCTAGGTCTACCGATGATATGGAATTAGCTAATAGTTCTTGAGGGAGAAAGTCTTTTAAAATGTTATACCACTCATTAGATATGGGTGTGCTTAAATCCCTTTATTATCCTTTTAAATTACTTAGAACATCAGAAGCTTAAAAAAGTTTTCAAGTAGAATACTGTTGATTAGCAGGAGCTAAATATACAGCAAATTAATATCCCCAGTACCCTCCCCCTTTTACTAATAAGTAAGAAAATTTTCCCGGGAAATTTAACAGAAATAAATTGCTTGTTTGGAAACCCTAGCTTGAAATTACGAGCATTTTAAAACAATTTGCTTAGTCGTGTTGTGCTCTGATCAGGCAAAAAAATTCCGTATGACCACAGCTGTGTAGCTGAGAGCACGGGTTGGGTACGATTAGTGAGGGGGGAAGCCGTGACAATAGCATTATGGATTAAGACATTAAAGCACCACGGAATTATGTATGTACACCCCTTCTATAATCGATAGTTGAGGAAGCTCCTATTCCCCCACCTACACCCCCTCTTTTTTTTTTTGCCCTCCTTCAATCTCATCTGAGGACAGGTGGAAGAATCTGAAAAATTGTTGAGATGGTTGGGTTGGCTCCTCATTTGTGGGAGATTTATTTTGAGGAGTTCAAGAACGGGTTCACATTATTAACTATAAAAATTGGAAAGAGAAAATATAACAAAATCGTGAAATATTTGATCATGGGAACGTGACAATCGTAATAAATGAAGGAAACTATTCTTTACTTTCAAGGAATATTTTTATACTTTTTCTCCCTCTCCAAATGTGAAGGATCGACCTATAAAATGCATTTAAAAATCTGATTTATCAATTTAAGTATTTTAATATTTAAGCAAAGAATAGAATCACTTTTCTTTAAAAATTTCTTAAAACTTTTTAAAATGTTATAATTTTTTCATTGTCTTGAGTGCTTATTATTATTCACTTCTCTAGTAAGCATACTGCTTTTCTACTATTTTTCTTTAAGTTGTTGTGAAATACAGTGTTGTGAAAAACTTATTTAGCTGGCCACCTCTCCAAACGGCCACTTTTTTTTGGAACCACTACTAGTCACCACAGAGAAGTTTCACTATATTTGATAGATGTCGACTTGTTTACCAGCATATAACTGATTACCTAGCATAATTTTAAAATTTAGTTCATTAAATGGTGCCATTGTCTGTGGAATAGATTAGATCTAAAAGCAAGGAATTTTACGTATATCTGTTTTATTAAGGGGACAGTGGACCTTCAAACCAAACTTTTTTTTTTTTTTGAATGGATTTGCTTGAAATTTGAATATGTGATTAGTACCATAGATATGTAAAAGTGGTTAAAATTTAAAGATGAAATATTAATAATTTATGAATTATGAATATTAATTATATAAAAAATTGGCCTAATTAAAAATGTTTCATGCGCATTTCTCTTGCATATAATATGGTAATTTTTATTTACAAGATACCTTATAGAACTAACAATGAAACATTGCTTATTTTAACCATTCATTAAAAATATAAAGAGAAAAAATAATACTAGTGAAAACATCCTTTTTATTACGCAGAATACCTATAAATCATCTTTTCAAGTATAAAATTTAGAAATTCTGAGCTACGAAGCAAAATTTTTTTCAATAAGATTTATTTGATATACAGTTAACTTAAATTTCAAAGCAATACGATAATTAGAAATGCGCCTGGAACAGTTTGAATATTCGTATGACATGAAAATTTTTATTTTGAGAAAAACGCATTTAAAGTTATTGCTATTAGTAACCACATAATATCTAAATTAAATACAAATGCCTATAAATAGGAAAGTAATCCCAAAATTTAAAAATTCTTTTTGCAACACATTCCTACTCGTCCGTAGTTTCACAATTCAATAAAATAAAAATATCGAATTTTTGGACAAATTTCACAATTTTTAAAGTCCACTTTCACCTTAATGTGTATATCTTTTAACAAAAAATGCTTGTGATATAGAATTAAAATGAAACATTCCCATTGCTTCCCTTAGAGGAAATTATTTTTTTAAGAAATGAAAGTAAAATAATGAGCAGGAAGTTCTTGAAATACTCGTAGCTAAATGTATGATATCAAATTTATTTTAAATGTTTCAGATTTTATATAAAAAACTTTGATAAAACTTTTCGATGGTATTGTCATTATAAATCTTAATTTAAATTAAACTTTAAATTAAACAACGACTTAGAAAGTTTCTTACTAATGTATATTGGGCATTTCCTCGTCTATGTCTTAAAAGATTCGTACATCAATACCATGTTAAAGCATATTTCATGACGTATACGAGGGAAATTTTAATATCGTTTCATTGAAAAACTGCGATAAATGCACCTAAGCTAGTGAAAAGAATAAAAAGCAAAATTCGCCTTACGTGTTCACTAGAAAAGTAATTTAGCATAAAAAATAAATCTCTTCGATACTGCAGTACTAAAGTACTCTAATTGAAAAATTACAAAGGTTGGCTTTTCATATTACATTTTCATTGATTTTATTTAACAAATTAAGTCGGTGGCTTAATTGAGACAATAGCATCATTTTCACAAGATACTTCGAGTTAAAACTATGTTTCTTGTAAGTTACGATACTCAGCTAAGTTGGAAAGAATTCACATGAATTGAGACGTTTTCTAGGCTTTTCTAACAAAGTCAAACATTTCAGGCAAGCCAAATAAATGAAATATAGTCAGAATTTTATTGCAAAAGCAATTAAGTCAGCCTAAAAGTATGTATTTTAAGAAGCGCAAATGAAAGACTCGGAGTCCCAGAATGCTAGTTGTGCATCTTACGATTCAACATATGATACAAAGAAAGGAAATTAATCATTTCTCCACTCCTACAACCTCTGAAGAAAAGTGTTATAAAAAAAAATAGTTCTACGGGATATAAAAAGTAAACCCTTGGAGATGTTTTCTTCTTTAAACAATATTTGAATCATTGCAACTTTCATTTTCGTAATTTAAATAGAAACGTTAGTAGAATAACATAAGAGTTAGGTATAGTTTAAAACTTAATGCAGTATGAACATGTTGATTAATACAATCTGTAGCATATTTAAATATACTCTTCTTTGATAAAGATTTTTAAAGTTTGAGCGATACGACTAAAAAAAATAGTTTTATCAACATCATTGCTGATATTTTTATCGTTTGATTAACATCTTTATTAGTCATAAACATATCCCTAATGATATTAAAAAAACTTCAATTCAGAAAAACAACTATGATGACATGCTTAGATTATAAATCTCTTAACTGAGTTACGTAAAAGACGGGGAAAAGAACATTTATTATTCCATCAAATAACATTTCGTACAATAATTAATCAATTCGGATAGTGTAATATTCGAAATCATGAATAGATAATTGGTTTTAGCATTTCTTGCAGCAATGAAAACCGCAGTTTTTAATAATTATTTGAATCATGAATCATCGTAATTAATTTTTTTCGTTTCATAATTTACAAGCCATTCTTTTCTATTATCATATAAACCATTAATAAAATACTTCATCCTTTAGATGATTTACTTCTTTTTTCAGACAGTGGATAAAATTTATAAAATTTACATTCATTATTTTTCTCTGTTTAAAACTTCTATAAATATTTTTAATCAATATACGAAAATATGAGCTCATTTAAAAAAACTCTTGACGGAATAAAAATGTACCTTTAGCTGTTAAGACAATTCATTAATTTCAAAAATTACTATTTTGTGTGTTTTTATTAATAAGATATATTGTAAAACAAATTGGCATTATAAAGTCAAAATAATTACTTTCAATGTAGTTTTTGTAATAGATGCTTTTGACACAGACTTGCAAAAATGTACTCTGTAAGCATTAAATGATTCAAAAAAGTAATTATTTATGATATTTCTCAGTTAAAATATTATTTTTTTTAATATATCTAAATAGTAACGGAATATCATGATACAAATTTTTCAGACATACTTTCAGAAAACATGTATACCTTTTGCTTGTTTTGTCCGTATGTCAATGAGGGAAAATAATAGTTACACCTTCAAATCAGAATTAAGTATATCTCCGGGAATATGCTTTTCTCATACTTGAAAAACAACATCTAGGCTTCTTAAATCCTTTGACCTTTTAAGTGTTATTTTTTCTTTACTATGAGGACTGCAGCTCGTCTTCGGCATAAGGCTATTCGCCTTCTTGAATAACAACAGATAGGCTTCTGAAATCTCTGAACCTTTATTTAATTTTTTTTACTAAGGTCTTTAGTACCAAAAACGTTATGACGACTGCAGTTTTTCACTGTATAACTTCACATAATTTTTTAATGTCGAGTCCAACTCCCCATTTGAGTCTCCAGGGTTCGGAATACTTCAGTACCAAAATGCATTATTTTGAAAATAAAACACTTATTAAAGATTTTCTAGAACACCGATAAAAAGTGATAATGAGCTGTTATAAAAATGGTTAAAGTGTTAGGATAATGCAATATAGTTTTAATTTGATTCCTTATTAAATTTTAATCACATAACTTTGTTTTTCAAATCTGGGATTTACAACGCATTGTTTACCCGTTTTGAAATGTGTGTAAAACCCTTCCTGTGTTTTAAATTTTTTCTCTCTTTTGTTCATAGAAAATATTTCAAAATTATTTGTAAACGGAATTTTTAAAAATTTTAGTTGTAAATTTTAAATAACTCTAAGAACAAAAAAAATATTTTTATTTAGAGAAACTCATGCTTCAGAAAATGAATTTTTAAATTTTTAATTAAAATCAAAAACAGTTTACAGAAAATTGGAACAAAGGAACGCGGTATGAAATTTCCTCGTAAAATTTTGCAAGGAATTTTAGATATATTCTCATAAAAATGGCGAGGCAGAAAAAATTCTACCCCGAGATATACAGACTGAAAATACGGATGTACAGTTTGGCACGGGTAAACAGTATAGCATATATGATAATTTTGAGTCTCAAAACCCCTTTTGAACATGTAATCTCATCCTGAATTCGATTTCAGAAATAAATAGTCAGACCAGCTTTCATAATATAATGATGTTTTTTTTTTTTTTTTTTTTTTTTGGGGGGGGGGTGTCCTAAAATAAATGCACTGAAATAGGACTGACCCAAATTGAAATTACCCTATCTTAGCAGAAATTTAATATAGGGTAATTTCGACTCAAATTATATCTTCATTGGCAAGATAGTTCCTGTTTTGATATTCCATTTATTGTGTAGGTTTTGTGGAAATTTTTTTTAAAAATTCCCCGGTAGTAATTTCTGAGATAATGAGATATGAATTAAGAGCTCAAACATTTCTATAAGTTGTAACTCGGAATTTTCTTTGACACCATAAAATCTACATCAAATTAGACTTCCTTATTCAGTCTAATTAAAGGGATTTGTTAAGAAAACAATTCCCTAGTAACACTTCCTATCAAGACTCCCTTTATTGAACAAGGTTTCAGACTGTAAAAATACCACTTATATAGAATAAATTACAAATATTTAATGAAATTTCATGTGAATTTCAGATGTGCTAAATTAATATATTGAACAATTAACTTGGCAGACAAGGGTTTTGGTAATTACTCAGTTTATGAATCTTTTAAATGAGTTAACCACAAATTAGGTTTATCTTTTTGAGTTAATTTAAAATAAGTTCTTGGAGGTTTTTGGAGGTTTTTAGAACTATATTTAACTACATAGTGAAACGCTGGTCATACAAGACGTGCGTATGACCAGCTCTTTATTTTTTAAAGCCTGTTTTCGTATACCACGTATGCTCATTAAATACATCAAATTAATATTATCGCTATAAAAATTATATTCTGAGTCATACTTTATTGTTCAGCCATTATTATTAATATCTTGAACTGTTCAGTTGACAATCGACTGTGACAAGTTGCTTAATGAACACTTTTGCCGGGATGACAGAAATGCGTTTCGACTTTATTGAAGTCGGGAAAGAAAAAAGACGCCTCAAGGTAACAACTGAAGAGGTATGCAAGTTTCATTTTGCAAACAATTTGTGTATTCAAGAAACTAGTTACGCTGAGCAAAGTTACGCTCAAAGCTCGCCAATCGATAGCCAATTAACAAAACACACGCCATACTCCATTCATCAACGTCTCCAGATACACCGGATTTGAACTCAAGTATTTAAATATATTTGGGTAATGAAATACAACAGAAATAAGTTAACGAAGTGGGAAGTTTATCCAAAGCGTCATTCTTAGGATATTTTTTTCCTCCATAGTGTCGGATAAAATGATGTATTGTCTTTTCTTTTTGGAAAAAGAGATCAACTGAGGAGAAAACTATCTTTCAATCGACTTCGTGAGTTAAAAAAAAAATAAATACTATGTTTATAACGGCAAAAAAAAAAAAAATTTCTCTGGGTTTCAGTTTATGAAAAGGAAAGAAAAAGGTATCAGCAAGAAATATCAGTAAGGCTAATCTGTAAATGTGTAATTTTCTTTCTTTTATCCTTTATACACGCCGATCTCGGAGTTCTTCAAAATGACTTCTATTTCATATCTCGTAGCAGAAGAAAAAAGTAAGCAAAATCAATACTTTACTGTAACATTAATTAACCGTTTAACTGCCATATTAGTTTGTTATGAGCTAGTAAAAATTGCAGTTTCAGTTTTTTTGGAAATCGTTATTCTTTTAAAATGCCAAAAAGCTAGAAAATGCAATATTTTTTGTCTTTGAGTATCTGTTTTACATACTGAATGCACGTAAGCAATGCACGTTAAATTAATTTCTGATTTCGTGAGAAAAATGTAAAAACTAGCAGGAAAGAAGTATTGAAAAATCCTTCTTTTGTAAGTTCATTTAAGGGGGCACAGGACCTTAAAGCTTGACCAAATAACTATAAATGTGGTCTGATTCTAACCACAAAAACTCAAATAATATTAGAAAAATAAATTTTATTTCTTGATACATATAAAGTACATATATATTAGTATGTCATATATAAGAATGGAAATTATAAATCTATAAGTAATTTTGAAATCAGCAGTTTAGAATTTTATATGATTAACTGATGATTAAAAATGATAAATCTCTGTGCGCATTGCAAAATTGATATATATTTTTTAAGAAAATAATTAATAGTCCGAATACACTTGTAATATATTTTCCTGTAATGTAAAACCAAATAAATTGTAATAAATATTATTTAAATTAAAAATTGAGCATAAAATTGGAAAACTTCAAAAATTATCACTATTATTTGCATAATTTTCCCACATAAAAAAAGTATTCCAGAATTGCACATTTTTCTGGTTTTAAAATGTAGAGTACCATGAAATATACATATGGATGTAATTTTATCAGTTTCCTATTGATAGTTTAAAAGTAATGCTGCATGCAAACTCAAAATTAGCAGTTAATCATCTAAAATTCTAAACAACCAATTTGAAAATTATTTATAATTTCCATTTTTATATATGACATATTTAAAGATATGTACTTTATATGTATAAAGAAAGAAAATTTCTTTTTCTAATGTAATTTGAGATTTTGTGGTTAGAATTAGACAATATTTATAGTCATTTCGTGGAGCTTCAAGGTCCTGTGCCCCCTTAATAAAATCAGATAGATAATCCTTTTTTATAGATCGTTTAGCATGGTATTGGGAATGAATATACCAGTGAGCAAGTAATTATTTAAACATGCTACGACCAACCTTTTGGGAGTAAGATTCGAATCCGTCTCCGAGCCTCCAGACCAGATATATCAACAAACTGAACTATCCCGGTGACGTAACTGTTAATAACCCTTACTTCCCCCACAAACATTAATATTTAATCACTTCGTAACTGAATGTAAGTTTAGTCACTGAGCCCGCATGAAGAAGTTCGAGAACTGACAAATTGCGTTCTATACAGTGACAGCAAGTTTTCCGAAAACACCCAACCCGTGCCAATGAAATAATGTGACAAACAGTCACGTCTCTTTCTATGGTTGACTCTCTGTTATGCCTTTGTCATGCCAAAAAGAATTGGGAAATCGGTGGGAACAAGCAACATGCGTTTTTTCAGCCTTCAATAATTGATAGATCTGTCAGAACATGAAACACACGAGTAAAAGAATATTTCCTTTAATATATATCCAAACTCTTTTCCTTAAAAAATTTAATAAATAGAATCGTATTTTAAATTCTTAATAATTTGTAACCTAAATGGCCTGTTAAGGCTAATTTCCAGTGCTAACACTTCTTATTTAGGTCGGTAAACAAAGAATAGAGAACTCTAATTAGAAAGTTTCATCAGCAAAATCTATTCAATTCCCTTTTGAACATATTTATCGATCTAACAAATTTCTATCTCTGCAACAACCGTTTCAATAAGTTATAGTATTTTAAGCATATAGAAATGTTTAGGATGGGCAATTTTTCATTAAAACACTTCCTTTTCTCTGATGGTTCTATTGGTTTCAACTAATGTTGAGAAGGAATTTTGCATTGAAACAATACTATTTTCACGTTTTATTGTTCGTGACATACAAAATTACTAGGAATGCCAAGTAACAACTGTTTACGAGAAAATTTAACTGACGAGTGTCTCTCCTTTATAAAATTATATTTTTTTTATCAACTTAAGACTAAACACGTTAAAAATTTAGAGCAATAGTTGTTTTTTCCTAACGAACAGCTAATGGACAAGGGAAATTTAGGATTGAGAAATCCAGTAGTGAACTTCTAGGGTTCGAATCCAGTTTGATCAATAACACTAAGAAATCAGCAGTTTAAATTATTGGGTACCTAAAGTTTCCAGAGAGGTTTCGGTCTATATCGATATATTGTATTATTCATATTCCTATTTTGATAAATAGTATAATTTATTTAATTCAGAAAACTGTTGAGACTAATAATGCAGCTACTCAGAAAATCCACTTAATATTGTTCTCTCAGTACCAAAGCAATCCAAATAAAACTCCAAATTCACTCCCTAAATGGGATTACAGAAATTTATGTGTTTTAGAAGAAGTAATTTTGAAGATATATACATATAACTCTCGGTTTTCTAGTTCATAAATTTATCTCTCTTAAATTGTGACATG